>BQNB010025928.1:3891-59116 GCA_026074375.1 Tanacetum coccineum
ACGAATTTATCTAACTCCGCGAAGATAGATTTATTAAAGAGAGTCTGGTGGTGGTGTAGTTGACCTAATCGGTGATGAAAACATGTATAATTTGAGCGTTATCATTTCGTATCTTCTAATTTTGGATAATTAAACTTTCGTAACAAGGCTTAAGTGTTACTTAGACTTTCATAACAAATCAAGGTTTAGTTTCTTCAAGGTTACGTCATTGTAATACAAGACAAGGTTGTAATTGCTTGTTAACTTCACGATTACAAGACTTTATCTCCAAAAACGATCCAAGTTTGCATTGTAAACATTTGATACAACATGTCTACTTCCAATCAACAAACTTTAGCAGATTCGGGAGCTAATGAAAGACCTCTAATGCTTGAAAGAGGGAATTATATTCCATGGGAAAGTAGATTCAGAAGGATTTTGGATAATAAACTTGAAGAAGGGGAACATATGTGAAATTCAATTAAAAATGGACCTTATGTGAGGCCAATGATTCCTGATCCAAATGGTGCTGTGAACTTAAATAGTACTGTGAAACAAGTACTTGAACCGTTGTCCAAAATGACTAAAGGTAACAAGAAGCAATACATTGCTGATGTGAAAGTCAAGAATTATCTTCTTCAAGCAATACCAAATGATATATACAATTCAGTGGATGCATGTAAAAACGCTACGGAAATGTGGGAACGAATTAAGAGGCTGATGTTTGGTTCTAATGTTACTAGCCATGTGAGACACTTACGTCTAACGGATGAGTTTGACAAATTTACAGCAAAAGAAAGAGAATCGTTAGAATCTGTGTATGAAAGATTGACAACGCTTGTGAATATTATGGATCGTAATAATGTTCTTCCTATTTCAGTGTCAATCAACACCAAGTTTCTCAATTGTTTACAACCTGAATGGAGCAAATATGTCACTATGGTTTACCACAATTAAACCGGGGAGACAGTTTCTTATGATATGTTATATGATTCATTAGTACAATTCGAACCATATGTTCTAGCATCCAAAGCAAAGAAAGCTGCCAAAAATCATGATCCATTAGCCCTTATTGCTCATTCCAATGCTTCTTCATCACAATCTCATGCAAATTCTTCTTATTCACCGCAACCATATTATGTCACACATCCTTAATCCGTTGTTGACTATGAAGATGAATATCAAGGGGAGTTACAAGGGGATTCTCAAGAGGACAAGCTTACAACTGCCATGATGTTATTAGCTCGAGCAATCACTCAAAAGTTCTCCACACCTACAAATAATCATCTTCATACTTCATCAAACACAAGGAATCAGGCCGTGATTCAGGATGGTCGAGTTGACATACAAACCAAGAATGCAGTTTATGGTAGCACTGGTAATAAGAATACATGGAGACAAAGCAGGAATCAAGCGTTTAATGTAGGAAATGGAAATGATAACATCAATTAGATTATTCAGCGTGTTCCACGAACCGAGTCAATTCCAAGAAAGGCAAATGTTTAGTGTTATAACTGCAATGAAAGAGGCCACTATGCTCGTGATTGTCAGAAACTAAGAGTTCATGATGCAAAGTATTTCAGAGAACAAATGTTGTTAGCTATGAAAGATAAAGCCGGAAGCAACCTCACCAACGAGAAAATGACTTTATGTTTGACACTTCTTATGGAGAAGAAACAATGGAAGAGCTAACTGCTGCAGTCATGTTGATGGCTCAAATTCAATCAGCTGATGGTAATGCTAAAATTGTGCCATCATATGATGCAAAGGCTGCCAGTGAGGTAAATGCTTCATCTAAGGTTCATGATCAAATGCGTCATGAGGAACGTAAAACTATTATTCAAACATCCGATGATGATCAAATTGATTCTAATATCATATTTGATGATCCATATGTGGAAAATACTGGTGGCACGTCTGACCATGAGTCAAATGATCATGACGAATATCATAAAATTCAAATGCTAGCGTATGATGTTCAAAGAGAAGCTGAAAATCAGAAACGATTAAACAATGAGCTTAAAAAGCAAAAGATGTTGCTACAACAGGAGCTTGAGACGTGTAAGGATCGGGTCAAAATGTTTGAGTAAAAAACAATTCAATGTTCAAAATATAAAGAAACATGTGAAGAGTTGGAACGAGAATTACGGAATGATAAGAACACCATTGACAGACTTTTGAAAGAAAAAGATAACATTCAAAGTGATTTCTTCAAAATAAAAAATGAAAAGATAATAATTCAACATAAAACTCAATTAGCTAAAAAGGATTTTAAAGAATGAGAAAATAGGTATCTTGAAGATATTTGTGATCTCGAAGAAAAATTGAGTTCTCATGATCGAATTGTTTATAAAATGGGTCAATCAATTCAAACAATCCACATGCTTGGAAAGACACCAAATAAAGTTTATAATCCTTTTCTTAAAGTTGGCTTGGGTTACAAGAATCCCGAACGTCTCAAGAAGGCCATTGCAGCACAACTAAAATTGTATGATGGTGAAAAGCTTCATAGTACTAAATTAGTGATTGATTCACCTGATTCAGAGGAAACTTTAGAAGATGCGGAAGAAAGTTGATTGAAAATGAGAAAAAATGGTTCAAATTAACTATGCAAAATTAAATGCGCTTTATGAAATATTTGTTCCTCAACCAGACTTTTCTGTAGAACAAACATATTTTTCAATTCCTTCTACTTCTTCTAATAATTTTGCGTCAAAAGAAGTCACATCGGATTTACCAATTCCAAAAATGCCTAGAGAGAGTAAATTGTTAAAAATGTTTGACACACTAGGTGTGGCAATGAATGGTTTATGTACACGAATTGATAACACTCTTTTTGAAGATCGACAACGAAGATGGATGTCTGATAGTAAAAATTCTTTAAGAGAGTTTTATAAAACTAATGTAATTCCAATGTCTGTTTCTTTATCAAAAAGTTTGAAAGAACTTAAAAAAGAATTTATTAAAGAAGTACAGGAAATGTTAAAAAATTTTGAGTAATTGAACAAAAAGTTGACGAAAAATCTTCAAAAGAAAATATTCTTCAAAATGAGATTGATCGACTTTTGAAAGTATATTTGACAAGTGATATTCAAAATTGTGTGTTGATTTATGTTAAAAAACAAAAAAAAATGAGTTGTTAGATGTTGAACTTGTGCAAAGTTTAAGTGACTCCAAAGATATCCAGGCCAATCTTCTCAAGAGAATCAAAGTTCTTGAAAATGATTTTAAGCAATCACAAGCTTAAAGTATTGATTTTGAACTAAAGTTACAACATCAAAAAGAGAAAATGGCTTGTGACATCTCTTGGAAGTCAAAATTGTCAACGATAAATGCTGAGAACTTGTTGCTCAAAACTCAAGTGGATTTTGTTGTTAAAGAAAGAGAAAATATCAAACTTGAATATCAAAAGATTTTTAATTCAATTAAAGCAACACAGACTCAACATCAAAAAGAGCTTAATGAGTTGATTGAACATGTTAATCAAAAGACATATGCTTATGCTGATGTGCGTGCTTAAAATCAAGATCTTTTGATGACAATATCTGAACTCAAAACTAAGCTTAACAATGTTGACAAGGGAAAATTGTGAACACTAAGTTTGACAAATCTGAGACCGTAGGAACACTTCTTTATGTAACACCATTGCCTAAAAACATAGCAATTAAGGCTAAGAAAGTGTCAAAGTCTAAGGTCAATCCAGATAGGTCAAAACAAGTCACTTCACATACTCAACCCAAAAACGAGCAAGGTCAAAAACAAAATGAGAATGTACTTGCAAGAGGAATGTATAGAATCATAAAAACGGAGACACATACACCGGATTCTAAAACTAACATAAATGAGTCTAATTCCACAGGTGTAGAAAGTTCTAATAGTGTTAGAAGACCAACGTATAAGGATACCAAATCAAAGAATAGAGTATTGAAGAACACTAATGCTAAGAGTTTAACTACACATGTTCGGAAGATGTCCCGTAGTGTTAGTATAGATTCTAATAAGTGTGAAATAATGAATTCGACTATTCGTCATGTAAACAAAAGTGTATTAAATACCAAGAATGTAACTGCTGTAAAAAGACGGTTCCAATATTGTTTGTGTTTCTTGTGGTAAAGATGTGTTTTTACTTTCTCATGAAAAGTGTGTTGCTCGTTATGCTTTGTCTAGAAATGCTAGTGTGAAAAGAGCCTTATTCATGTAACAACCCGAGTTTTTGGCCGACGTTTATCCCGAGCCGCGATTTATTTTCTATTTGTGAATTTGGAATAATTATTTTCTTTTCGTCATTTTTGGCCGTCTCGGCAAAAATCATCGTTTTTGGCTATGTCGCAAGCCATGCTTAGGATTTTATCCGTTTAAGCGATTTAGAATTTTTAATATCTCATATTTATGCTTCGGAAGCTAATTATTTTATTTTTAGTATTTTACGACCTTTTCCCGCTTTTTAGCCAAAACCGAATCAAAACTTTATTTTTTTTACCTAATCTAACATTTTTATTATATGTTTTCGCCCAAAATAACGAGTTACAAGTTTGTCAAAAAGAAAAAGATTAACGGAACCTTAAATCCCGAGCCATGCTGGTCGGTTAGAAGCCAAGACAAACATCCTTGTGTCACATTACAAACCTTGGAAAGTAATAGGGACTAAATGGGTCAAAAGCTCAAAGAGAGCATGCTATATAAACAAAACATACACACACTTATTCATATTTATCAAAAAAATTCACACACTTCCTCATCCCCTCTCCTTTGCGTCCGACGAGCACCACCACTACAAAAACCATCATCGGCTTGCATGCATTGCGATCCGAATACATTTTCTTCATCCCTACACTAAACTAAACTCATCCCACTAAGAAAATACAACATGCATTGAGTATTTTTCAAGATTTTGATTTGAGCTAGTTCTTGAGTTTTTGATTAAAAATCAATTTAGGTGAAATTAGATTTAAGCATTTTGAAAGATTTGAGTTGTTAAAAAGATTAAGAAATGGTTGTTTCAGATTGTTGTTGGTTTCGGCTAGGATCAAAACAAAGGAAGGAGTTCGTGTTTGATTTAGATCTCGTTCATACTTGCTGTTGTAAGTATTCTTGAGTTATATTCAATAATGTTTTTGTATTATTTTCTATATTTGAAGTTGCATTTTATGGATCCACACGTGCATGGGTTAGATTTATTTATTAGAAGAGTTTGGATGATTAAGATTGATTTAGATGATGGAGATAGGTTAGCTAAAGAGTATTTTTGATGTTGTCGTGATGAGAAAATGGTGATTTAATGGGTTATGAAATGGGTAATTTTGAGCAGAAAGTTTGACAGCTAGTTTGGGTGTCAAAAATATTTTTAATCTGATTTTGGGTTTTAGAATGTGATAGAGCTTGTTCTTGTGAACGTTTCGATAGGTGGATCGTTTCGTAACTCTTAATAACGAAGATTTTACGGCTAAAAGAAGATTAGAAAATGTTAACAAATATTCAACACTTATTATTTTATAGAATCTGCGCAGAAAATAAATGGCAGTTTCGGCTACTTTCGATTCCGTTTTGGCCTTCCGGCGAAACACGAAAGTTGTCCGAAATGCCGTTTCACTTTTACGGTATAAATTTCGTAATTTAAGGTTAACAAATGAGGGATAAAACTGAACCGAGAGTTAGGAAAAAAATATATATATAATTGTTGCGCAGAATTTTAGAGGGGCAAAACGGCCATTTTCTGGTCCGTTTCGGCGGTAGAAAGTTATTCGAAACAATGTTTTACGTGTTTTGTAGAAAAAGCTAAAATTGAAAATAATTTAAGTCGAGTCTAGACCATAGTCAACGACTAGGAAGATTATATATAAAAAGTCAAAGTAAAAGTCAAACAAGAATTTAAAAATGTCATTTAGTTGTCGCAAGTGTTGATCAGGTTGCCAAGAGTAATGATAAATATTATTTCAAGGTTATCATTGTTTTTGGAACTATCGGTTGCGTCTAAAAATGGCAAGTCTATAAATAGAAACTTATATATATATATAAAAGATATAATATATAATATATATATAATCTAAATAATTATATATATATATATATATATAATATATATAATATATATAAGATTGAAAATGTAACAGTCGTTGACATGATTAAGTAATTAGACATTGGTTACTTGGAGATATGCGAAATAAAAAGGAAATATTTTTTGGTATTAATATGAGTGTGGGTAACCGGACTTTACTAGAAATGGTAACTTTCCAAAAAATAATAACTTTCAAAAATAAAAAGTTTTCGAAAAATAGAAAGTTCTCAATAATGTGAAGCAACGTAATTATAAATAGATTTTAGTTTCTAATCAATTAATAGATAAGAATTAGGGGCGTAAGTGTAGATCCCATGGCGTGCTATATATATATATATATGTTGCGACGATCGTATGAGTCGACGGTACTCTATTATTTCTCTAATTGCGCGACATAATTCTAGGTCGCGGTCGAGTATTGATTGATTGATACTATGTTGGTTATTGGTTTGATGACATCCTCATTACGATCAAGTTGAGTATCATGAAGCCTCGCTTTCTAAATCTTTGACTGTTTATAAACCACGAGGGGGATACCTGGCCTTGTTTTGCAATTGAAACAGATGGTATTTTGATACGTGGATAAGATTTTCATTGCTGGGTATTTTATGTTGAAACGTCCCTACCATATGGACAATGTTAGAGTTACCTTTACGGGTAAAACGCTAGTACAAATAAAATAAGATCTAAATGTCTGACCACCTGTCCAGTGTATGATCCGTTGGGTGAGAATACCCCGAGTGGACATATTGTATTGAGAAAAGGGGTGTTTGACATGACACCTCAGGATGGGTATATTGTCCACTTGGTGGAAGAATTATTAAGGAATCGGGGTTTAGTTCATGGACTCGAGCAATGGAAAGGATGCACATATCTTGTTTTAAATTGTGGCGATTTATACTTGTGTTCTAACTGTTTTATTATAAACTCTATGAATTCACTCAACTTTTGTTGACGTTTTTAGCATGTTTATCCCAGGTGATTATGCTTGTGCTTGCTTAGATGGGAATGATGTGTGGATATCAAGGATTAGGACTCGGTGAACAAATCGCAGTCGATAAAAATGATTTTGATAAATCGAGTCGCGTTGTGACTTGTTTAGAATTATTTTTCTAAAACTGTTTGGGGACCTGTGTAACTCTGATCTTTTAATAAAATTGAATGTGATACATATTTTAAAACGTCTTTTTTGAGGTCGTTTCCTGTAACTCGTGTGTATGAACTATGAAGTAACACCCCAATGTTGTATTCCGTTGCGTTCTGAATTTTGGGTTGTTACAGAGTGGTATCAGAGCACTGGTTATATCGAACTAGGTCGTTTTCAAAACCTGGACTATAACTATTTTTGAAAATTTATAAGAGTCTTTCACCGTTTTATGATATCTGCGCGCGCATCCTTCCCGATCCTTTATATGCTTTATGTGATATCTTTAATTGCATACTATGTGCGTAACAAGTGGGTAGCATTTGGTATAAGTAATATGTATATACTACTACATCCATCCTATGACGTATTGATATGTTCTTCGTACCCGTTAATTAATATAAATATTGACCACTCAGATTGTCGCGTACCTTTGAGATTACCGCTATTTACTTATACAAAAGTAATTTATATAAGTGTTGACTATTTTCGATCACTTATGTCTACCATGTGGAGTGCCTATATACTTTTATAAAGGTTGTCTATATGAGTACTAATGCCTTTCTTTATGACATTGTGCGTGGCACAATGGTTTCGCTTATTTCAAGACATTGTGAGTTATATGATTATCTTCGAGACTTTTTCGTGACTTTACTTCACTCTTTTTTGATGATATCGAAACCCGACATAACTTGTCAATCCCATCGGTTATTAACTTATTCCCGCGTAATGTCTCGTCGGGAAATGTCTACTTTTGGGTCTTTCGAATAAAGTTGGTGTGTTTGTGTTTTGATTCTCTTGTATCAACCTCTACCTAGTAAGCCTTAAAATGTTTAATTCTGGAAATCCATGAGTTTATATGTTTGAAAGAGTGTTAAGTAATTAGGTATGGCTTTGTGTTGGAGTTTGGAGAAATTAAAATGGTGTTTGGTTGGATTTTGAAATGGATTTTTATGGCAGTTTGTAACCAACAGGTTTTGGGTTAATTATGAAATATTTTGGTCATGTGACACCTGGGAGTTTTGATAGAAACATAGGTCTAGGTCTTATGTGCATGTGGCTAATTGGATAGGGTCGTATCCCCTCCGGATGAGTGAGATATTGTCGTTTTACTAAAACTAGTCAAATCTGGAACACCATTGGGAAAACCAGTATAACTCCATATTTTTGTATTAACTTTTCAAAAGAGAATTATGTTACCTGTAGAGTACTCTTAGGACTATCACCTCCAATTGGTCTCACATCAATAGCATCAATAGGTTTCAAATTACGCTCATTTTCGTAAGTTACAATTTTTTTTTGCCACAATTTCTTAAGGACACTTTTTGATTAGCAGCTTCTTGGGTATGTTTCAAAATATTTTTGGTCTATGAAGACCTGAGAAAGTGGACTAAGAGGTAGAGAAACATCTTAAGTACATGTAAGAGTTCGGATGGAGTCATATCGTCGCCCGACGAATGAGTTATCGCTGAAACGGTAAAACTAGTCAAAAATTGAGACCAAAATTTCAATGAGTAATAAGTATAAAAATTTATATTGCAACACCTGAATATGTAAAACTGTAGGTTCTAGGTATCGAACAAACTTAGATTTTAGCGGTCATTTTGGCCTTTGCGGATACACGGTTTAGGAGATACACTTAATTTAGTGGAGCGATAAAATTTTGAAAAATGGCAGATTTGATAGATAGGGGTAAAATGGTAATTTCACTGAGGTTCTGAAACTTTTTGGGCAGTGGGCCCTTCAATTCTGGAAAATAAACTCGAAATGCTTTACGTAGGCAAAAACCTCATACTTTTATCATTCCTAGATTAGGAAGGTTTTAAGATTAAGGTTTATTTGAAGATTTGAGTGATCAAGAAGCTAAGGGTTTATTGGTTTGAGGTTATTGTCGCCTCAAATTTTTTTCCTATTTCGGTATGAATCGACTTCGGGAAAATTTAGTGGTTTCCGTTGGCAACCTTTTTCACATATGCTTGCTTTGGTATCCATATTCTTGCTATGATCCCTAGTCTTAAACCGCCATGATGACATTTTATAAATTGATAATTTTGACCCATGAATCATTTTAAACACTTATCAAAGGATTAAATGGATGACACTTTTTAAATTATGTCGATTTTAATCGAACCATTCAAATCTTTATGCAAACCAGACCAAAAATTATATTTTAATAGTGATTTTGATATTCAAAATATGTGTAGACAAATTCACTTCCACCAGGTCAAACGACTTTACTTTCTTTTTCTTTCTCCACATGGGCAAATTTTGCATGCATAGTGGTGACAATAAATTTTGACGAGGACGGACATGTCGACGTTTGGTCCTCAATTATGCATAGCCTGATCACCTATGCATAATCCAGGAAAAACCATGCTATTTCAGAAAGTCGTCACCCTAAATTTTTTGATATGAATCAACATTCAAGCGGGACTTTTCAAAAAGTAGATGTTTTATACCTTGACTATGGATCATCATGCAAGAAATCCTTCCTGACTCAAACATTTGATGAGAATCTTGTGTCGGTCAACAAAATTGAAACTCCTTCTTTCCTTTCCTTGTTATTTTCGAACTCTTTCCTCGTTAGTGTCGACTTAGATGTCACCTTGACCTAACCGTGGGGAGGATTGTCGATGAGACTGTTTGAAATATATATACCTAGAATGAACTATGGGATCTAGATCACCTAAAAGGTGGACCGGTTGCTTGTTATAGCGAGACTTAAGATTCAGTAGGATTTGGTGAAGAAATGCCGAGAAACCTGATACCGACACTGAGAAGGGACCTTCTTGGGGTCAGGAGGCTGCCAAAGCAGATGAATGTTGGAATTAATCAGCTTTGAGGTTGAAAGTGTGGAATAGAAGAGACTTCTCCAGAATCAAATGTGTGCTGCATTTTGCAGTAACAACCGATAGCCATGAAGAAGACTTCTTTCCTCGAAATTGAAGATTGTGATGTTGTTACCATAGGATGAGGGTTAAGACCGTATTCGCCTAGACTTAGCTTGCCGATTCATCCTAGATCTGATACGACGTATCAGGGGTTGAATCGATTTTGTTAAGTAGTCGAATGGGAAGGACGGAGTTTCTATCTAGGCCTATGTGTGTAGCATTTCTATGTCATCCGACTTGATTTTGATTTGTTACGTTGGTCGGCGGGATCATCGTCGTTTAATTATGTGAAAATTTTGTAAGCTTATTTGTCTAAATGATATTGTCTTACCATGTGAATGAAATTTGGATCAGTTTGGGTACGCTTACCCTATGTGAATGAAATTTGGATCGGCTTGGCTACGCCTACCCTATGTGAATGAAATTTGTTATATGATATCATTTCATCACCAAAAGCATAAAATAAGAGAAAAGATTTTAGAGAGAGAAAGAACTAGAGAGAGAGATAAAGAGAGAAAATAAAGATGGTTACTTGCACTAGAAAGAAATGAGAAGCAACACCCTCTCCACACTTGGAGAGGGATTTAAATAGTACATAGAGTGGACAAGCCTTGTGGGCTTTCTTATGTGTCATTTGGGCCGGACCTATTACACATGGGCTTTAAGCCCAACAACTAGGCCCAATTAGCTTAGAGTAATTCCCGTAAGACTACTTTTTCTTATACAAGGCTCAGGATTGATTATGACCATCACTTTACTAAAAACACGGCTAACAATCTCTCCCTAAGGGGTGGTCATTCAATTATGGATCCTTCTTGTGACGTCTTGAGTCTTAGAGCCTTGTGTTCTTGGGAATTCTTTTGAAGATACTTTTGCATGCTTGTGATCTTGGATCTTGATATTTGACTTGATATTTTTTGACAAAATACTGATATCGTGGTCTTTGGCCTTGATTCGTCTTGACTACTGAGATCTCTAAATCTTTATCCTTGAATCTTTATGCGCCTTGAGATCTTATGTCTCTACCCTCATGCTCAAGGTCTTGAAAGCTTGCTGACAATCTCCCTCAAGATTTTCTTTAACATGATTACTTGTACAATATCATGGTAGGAGTAGTACTTGATCCACTTGTAAGATATATCTTTGTTATTGTCCGGCAATCTTGTTAAAAATGTTCTTTTAAGGAAGTGCTTGTACATCAAAGATTGCGGAAGACGTTGACCCATGTGCTTGAGCTTTCATCATGTATTTAACTTTGTCGATTGAGCATGAGGTCTTGAATCTTGACTCGTCATGGACTAGAAGCTGCTACTGTCAGGAAAACCTGCAAGTATAGGTTAGAGATAAACATACATGAACGAAAGTGTCTTTATTACTTTGTCGAATACGGTTGCAATAAGCATAGTTCCCTGTTAATCAGTATAAATACTGCCTGTGATCAGGTAGAATTCAAAAGAATCTCCTTGACAGGGTTTTGTAGCTGCGCTAGCCGTTCTCGTTACCGAGCGTCTCAAAGCAGACAACACGGTAAGAGTGAATCAGATAGTTACTATCTTTCTGATTGAGTCGTCAATTCATATACTGGACCAAAATCGATATCCAGTTGACACAAGCTTGATTCATTTAGAATCTCGCAAGTCACCTACCAAGAGCTTGTTTGATGATGGCTCAAGAAGGATTTCCATCGTCATTGTGAATACTAAAGACTATCACTCTGATGTTCTGGCAATTATCACAAGGATAATGCGTAGGACTTATTGATACCAAATGTTGTATAATGATGTACGACATTTTGTATATTGAAATTTGTGTCCTAGTGAGATTTTTGATGGATCTCGTTGGCTCTAGACTCTATAAGTACACATTTGTTATTTGGTAATCGGAGGCTGGAGCGGACTGTCATCTTTTCAATATCAACGATCTCGGAATGAGAAAGCCGATAGAAACGTGTTGATCTCTGTGAGAAATGAAACATAAATCTTTTTAGAGATTCTGAGTGGTTAAGGAGGGTTGTGCATTACATCACTGGGTCCATGATGTTAGTCTTTAATATCATAACCATCTTTGTGATTACCGATAGATTATGTATTGACCCAGTTTTTGCCTAAGGTTGTATGGAGGGCTTCTTTCTTTTCACCCTTTATCCTTACAATTCTTTTTCATTCTTCAACCCCTTCAGTGCTTACCGAGACTTCATGACTAGTACCTTGTTAGGTTTGTTCCAACACTAGCTCCATCTCAGTCGGCACTATTATCTTATTCTCATTTTAATCCTTTTTTCAATCATACCTAGGACATACTCTATCTAATGGAGTGTTCCTGGGTAGATCCCTCCGAATGGCTGGATCGTGAAACAAATATACCTAACCTTAACCGCCTTATAACTCCTTGAGAAACAATAGTTGGTCGGTCTTTGGGGTATTGCCATGAAGATCTATAAAACCATTTGATAAAAAATCAATCAACGTGTCTGAGAAATCATTTGGGACACATTGAGTGTTTCCAGAATTACCAAAAAGCTCCCATACACATATGCACCATATTATGAAAGGGTTTTGCACATGCGAGGTTTGGGAACGCACTTATAGATTGAAGATCGTATCCGTTATTAATCCGTATTGATCACATTTAAATCACTATTCTCCCTCTCAAAAATTGCATATGTGTTTACAATTTTTGACAATTAGTGAATTAAAACAAGTTAATGTCCGGAATTCACATGATCCTAACTAAGTATTGGGAGAACAGGAGTGCATGCAGAATGAATCATATTAATATACCCCCCCTCAATTATAGAATAGAGTGAAAACACAGAGTGGGAGTTTGTTAAGCACATAATTTTGAAAGAATTTGAAATTTTCTTTTTGAAAATATCTTGAAAAATTGTGCTCAACAGGAAAATATGTGAGATATATCTTATTTACCATCAATTTCTTTAGTACTTCTCTTGAGCATTCAAAACTTTGAATGTTTATATGACTTTGCTCAAGACCGAGAAGAGATGAACTTCCCGTTGTTTAGGATAAATATACATAAATGAACATTTTCCTTTCTTTGGAGACCGAGTCCTAAGCTGACATTTACTTAGAAGTCGCAGAGAAAAAGTGAAAGGACATGTTTTGAAAGCATTTAAAACTCTCGCTCGAACTTCATTTATTCACTCGTGTTAATATTAATCAACATTTCTAGGTGCGCAAATGTTATCGATTGTCGAGAGACATGTCGGAGAAGATTATTTTTGTATTTTTGAAATTTTCTGATTTTGTATTTTGCTTTTATAGGTTTTATATTTTTATATTTTGTTTTTCTGATAAAATATATACAAAGAATTACTGTAATTTTACAAGACGGTCAAGTTCCTAAGGAGATAAACTGCGCATACCAAGGAGATGAACCAAATAGTTGAACCAATCTACTAGAAGGGCTTTGGTGAAGATGTCGGCCAGTTGGTAATCCGTCTTGACAAAATATAGTTCAATCGTACCCTTTTCCACGTGTTCCTTTATGAAATGGTAGCGGACAACGATATGTTTTGTTCTCGAGTGTTAGACCGGGTTGCAGGATATGGCTATGGCTAATTTCAAATCACAATAGATTGGAATCTTGTTGAAGTAAAAGCCATAATCCGTTAACTGTGTTCACATCCAAATAACTTGGGCACATCAAGCTGATAGAGACACATATTATGCTTCCGCGGTTGATAGCGCCATACAGTCTTGTTTCTTTGAGGACCAGCTAACCAGCTTTTCGTCTAAGAATTGAGCTCCACCGGAAGTACTCTTGAATGTGTCTTTACATCCCGCATAATCAGCATATGAAAATCTGGTTAGTTCAAAACCAGAATCCTTCGTATGCCAGAGACCCATATTGACAGTTCCCCGGAGATAATGAAAGATCCTTTTAACCTCTTTGAGGTGCTTCTCGGTTGGCTTAGCCTGGTACCGAGCACATAAACAAGTAGCATGTACAATGTTTGGTCTACTAGATGTAAGATACATTAGGGCACCAATCATGCTACGATATTTCGTTGCATCGACTGGAGACCCATTTTGATCAAGGTCAAGCTTGTCTTTGATCTCCATTGGAGTATCAACGGGATTACATGATTCCATTCCATATTTTTAAGGATTTCTAACACGTAGTTGGACTTGTTTATAAAGATGCCATAGGGGGATTGGTTAACTTGTAAACCAAGGAAAAACGTCATTTCCCCTATCACCGACATTTTGAAGCGGCTTTTCATAAGGTCAGAAAATAGTTGGGTATACCTAGGGTGTGTAGAACCAAAGATAATAGCATCAACATAGACCTGTACCACTAAGATGTCATTGTCAAAACGCCTTATAAACAACGTTGGATCAATGGTGCCTTTGAAGAAGTGATTTTGTAGGAGAAACGTTGACAATTCATCGTACCATACCCTTGGTGCTTGATTTAACCCATATAGTGCCTTTTTTAACTTGTAGACATGGCTTGGATGATCAGCATCGATGAAACCTTTAGGTTGACACACGCACACATCTTCTTTTAGTGTACCATGCAAGAATGCAGTTTTCACGTCCATTTGAAACACCGTGAACGATTTATGTGCAGCATATGCCAAAAATATCCTGATAGCTTCCATTCTCGAAACCGGAGCGAAGGATTCTTCGAAATCTATTCCTTCCTCTTGGCGGTACCCTCTCACAACCAGATGAATCTTGTTTTAGATGATCGTGTTCTCTTCATTATGCTTGTTTTTGAATAACCATTTCAAAGTTAGGATTTTATGTTATTTGAAGCAAGAACTAACACCCATACATCAAGCCTTTTGAATTGAAAAAGCTCTTCTTGCATTGATTTAATCCATGTAGGGTCGGTCATAGCCTCTTTGACATTCTTCGATTCCATAGTGCTCACCGTTAATGCATACATGCACATGTCACCATCGGATCAGAGTTGATTCCTTGTTAAAAATGGTTGTGAGGGTTCTCCTATCACTTGTTCTAGAGGGTGATCCTTAGTCCATTGATATTCATAAGGGTATGGTTGGTAAAACGTATGCATGTTCGATGGATCCACATATTGTGAAGATGATGATTCAACAGAATTTGTGGATAGAGTAGCAAAAGGATTTACAAACGTATTTTCATCAAACATAGCATTTGGAACATTGTCAGCAATTGTTGCGGGTTGATGCTGAACATGTTGTTGTGTTTAGATCTCGTCAACATCATGTGAAGTGTTTGGAAAATTTGTAGCTTGAGAGGATGAATTTGTTGGTGTCGGTGCGGTGTCTGCTATTGTTGTAGTTACCGTTAGAGTCTGAAGAACTTGAGGTGCTTGAGCAGCCGAAACAGTTCTTGGAGCAGCTGACGGTTGACCACCAATATAATCATCATACATAGCTTTGAACAGTAAATCCAATTCACCTTCAGTTGGTTGTTGAGTTGTTATTGTTGACAGAGCATAAGTAAGATTGAGTCCTAAACTGATCTGTCCATAAGTCATGCTTTGAAGCTCGGGTTTTGAAATGCTTTTTTCAAAAGCCAAATGTCACATTCATTGTCTCCATGATTCTCTTTGTCCTTCGGTTGTAAACTCTGTAAGCACAGGAATCAGCAGAATAACCAATGAAAAAGCCAATATCACCTTTTGCACCAAGCTTCCCAATATCTTCACGATCATTCTTGGGATAACAAAGAGCCTCGAATACATGTAGAAAGGAGATGTTCGGTTTTCTGCCGTTAATGAGCTCGTATGGTGTTTTGTTAAATCGACGGTGAATGATGGAGCGGTTTTGAGTGTAGCACGCAGTAGCAATCGCTTTAGCACATAAGAATAACGGTACACGAGAGAAAATCAACATTGTTCTAGTAGCCTCTACTAACGTCTAATTTCTTCATTCCACTACTCCATTTTGTTGATGTGTTTTGACAGAAGACGCTTGGTGAGAGATGCCAACACTATCAAAGTATTCTTTAAGCATTTGATTTTTGAATTATGTGCCGTTGTCGGTTCTTATGATGATGACAGGATATTGAAGAAGGACAGTGATTCTCTTCAGGAAGGTTTTAATCACTTCTGGTGCTTCATCTTTTGATTTGAGAAAGTGTACCAAAGTGTAACGAGAGTAACGAGAGTAATCATCCACAATCACCAAAACATACCGCTTTCCATTTATGCTTGCAATTCTCATTGGACCACACAAATCCATATGTAGAAGGTGTAACCTCTGCTTAGAATTTGGAACTGGTTTGGGTGGGTGAGATGCCCTTTTGCTTTTTTCCTTGCTCACATGAGGGACAAAGATGTTTTTTATAATATTTGAATTTTGGATGACCGGTGACAAGATCATTTTTGGCAAGGTTATTTATGGTGTCAAAGTTGAGGTGGGATAAACGTTGATGCCATAACCATGACTTGGTAGAAGTTGCACGAGCCATGAGGCAGATTAGGGATGCAGAGGCCATTTCATGGAGATTGATGGTGTAAAGGTTAGTTGTGTGATTTCCTTTTAACAAATCAACACCTTCTAAGTTTTGGACAAAACATGTATTTCTTCTGAAAGCGACCTCTAAAACTGAATCATAAAACTGCCCAACCGAGAACAGGTTGTGTCCCAAGCCGTCAACGAAATAAACCTTGAGAAATAAACCTTGTTGATCAAAATATTTCCCCATTGAAGATCACTAAAACCCAAAATTACAGCAACATGATCATTTCCAAAATGAATAGTTCTCAAAAACTTCCAAACGAAATTGATAAGAAGCTTTAGATTCCCGGTCATATGCTTGGAACAACCCGAGTCGACGCACCATAAACAAATTTAGATAGCATGCCAAGAAAAGAAGTAGAATTTGGAAACCGTTTGATAAGTACATGCATTATCATCACTAGAGCAGTCAGATTGACTCTCAGATTCACTAGATGCGATTATTTTTCCTTTAAGGTCAAAAAGTCTTCCAGTTGGTGACCACCTAAGGCAAGATCTAGGTTTACTAGGCTTAGGTGAATCAAGTTTTTTGTCGGACCCTACTTTCTTAGGCTTCATAACCTTTGGCTTTTGTTTCTTTTAATTTTCAGTGTTTGAAACATTTGCCTTTTGTTTCTTACCACGAGAATTCATGTCATTCACATAATTAAGCACACATACATCATGATTAGCAGTAATTAAACATTGCTTACACATAGCACAAACAACTTCAGATTTATCATTCCGAATAGCAAGCTTAACGTGATTACATTCAGATGACATATGTTTCTTATTCTTAGAAAGCAGTAAATTCCTAGGGTGTTCTTCTACTTTAACTTCTTTATTCTTACTGCAACTACTCTTAGACGCAGAGGGGACCCTATCATTCTTTGTATTGCTTCTAGGCTGTGGCCTTCTGGTCTTAGCAGTGTTGTCTACTCCTGTAGAAGATAAACCATTTGAGTCAGAATTAACATCTTTCTTAGTGATGACATGAGGTTGTGAAACAGTGATCGGATTTGTCCTAACGCTTGCTCTAACTTTGTTAGGTACATACTTTTCTTCCCTAGAAGGCTTAAAAGGATTAATCCTAAACATTCCTGGGGCAATCACCTTATCATTGTTCACAACTTTTGATTCTTGTGGTGTGGGTACCGAGTTTGAAGTGACTGGTTTTGACAAAGCATGTGTCTTATCGATCTTGGGAAGACCCTTAGATTTTGGAAAAGGAGTTACATCATAGAGTTTTGATCCAGAAGAAGAAGGTGGTTTTCCCAAAATTGATTGCTTACAAAACTGAGTATTCACACTCGTACCTTTGGTTGTGTCCTTTTGTTTAGAAACCTTATCAAATAATTGAGCTCTTAACTTAGCATTTTCATAGATCGTGTCATGTAATTTATCTTGCAATGAGTCAATTATTGTTTTGGTTTGAGCCCGTGTCACGAAGATAGAGTCAAACATTTTGTAATGAGTCTTAAGATGAGCATATTTATTTTCATAATTTAAACCTAAAATCTAATTCGTACGTTCTCAATTTTCAGTTTTCGAGACAAAGGATCAAAGGTAATTTATACACATGTAGTATCCTTACTTTTCCCCTTGTGAACTCCAACTGAGCCGTGCAACCATTCGCTCTTTTGTTGCATGTCATTAATAAGCTTTATCGTACCAAAATTTTTGTCATATTTGCATCTCCACACTTTTTATACAATCAATCAAAGTTTAGCATAACCATTCCCTTTTAAATTAAAAAATTTTCAAATCGTTATTTCATACGTTCAAGCCAGTTTGGAGATTTGAAGAATATCTACAACAATGATTTTGCACAATAGACATAATATCTTGACTGACAACTGCTCTCAAGAGACGCTCAATTTCTAATTCCAATGACTTGTGCTTAGCAAGAGATTCATCAGCTTCTTTTGCAAGAGATTTAAAGTCTCGAACAAATTTGGCTGCTTCTTTTAAAAATTGTATTTCAAAATTTTGCACTCTAGCGTCAACTTGGTTAATGATAGGGAAAATTTCATCTTTTATAATTTTGTGAATCTCTTGGTGAGCAGAAGATGACCAATTGTGTATATCCAAAGTCATTTTTTGTTTGACAACACGTTGAAGAGTCACAATGGTGCTTTTTACCTCATTTAGAAATTTTCGTGCAACACTTGGTGTAGTATCATCCGAAAACTCTTCATTTGGTATTGAAATCGGTTTAGAAACATTGGCCGTTTTGGAAGTATTTGAAAAATGTAACTCTTAACGTGACTTGGCCGTTTGAGAAACAAAAACCCCCGAAAGATGATTAATCTTTGTATAATTTGCCGGTTTTATTTCTTTGTTTAATTGTTTCATTTTTAGACGACTCTCTTGAGCAAGTTGCAGTGTCTCTTCTGAATCATGCATAGCAGGAGGATCATGCTTTTCTAATAACACTTTGCCATTATACAAACTCTATTGTTTCTGCTTAGCTTACTTGAGATAAAAAGGATTTTGATAACCCAAAGCCATTTTTCTGTGTTGGGGTGTGGTAAAACGATCTACTTAGGTTAAAGCATTTTGCATCGTATGAAATCGATTGACCCGTTTTAACCAAAATATTATCTAATTCCTTTATCTTATTCTCAAGTTGAATTTGTTTATCAAAAAGCTCGTCTTCGCATATTTTGAAATCAGACTTCAACCTTTTCTTTTCTTCAAGAAGAGAAGAAACAGTTGATTTTTCCTTTGAAAGCTGTTTATTTAAATTTGAAATTTCCTCATTCAAAGTTGTTATTTGTTTATCGGAACTTAAGTGAAGTGCATTTATCTTTTTAGTAAGACATTGTTCTTGATAAACAGACTTTTGATAACATCTTTAAAGTTTGTCATATTTTTCTTGACTAATTTCAAAACACTTTTCTTGATTTTTATATCTAGCAAGCTTAGTGGTCAAATCAGCATTTGTTTCTTTCATTTTGCGATTGACCGAGTTGACTTTTTCAACTTCAATTGCCAAATTATTATATGATGATTCAAAATAAGCCCGTGTTTCCTCAATAGTCACAGGATGTTGATCTACTGTTCCCTCATCTTGTTCCACACTAGAAGCATCATAAATAACATTGGTATCATTTTGTTTTACTTGGTGTGGTTCAAGAATGGGCTTGAGTAGCTCAGTATACTGCTCCTCTTGAGTAAACATATTAAATATCTAATTATCATAGAAATTGTCATAGTTGTGTACCTCAGCAGGTCCGTCTGAGACATAGACGGGAGCTTTGCCAGTCTGAGTACCCGATGTCGATGCTTGCAGCAAATTAGCCATCAAAATGCAGTTTGCATTGACTTCCTCAATCTCATCAAGATCCGCTGCAGCAGCCATTTAATCAAACTCTTCAGCTTGGAGTTTGATTCTTGCTTCTTCCTTTTGAGCAATCAACAACTGAGTCTAAAGATAAGCAGCATCCCTTCTCCTTGGTCTGACTGTGCAGTTCCTAGCAAGATGACCCAATCCTCTGCAGTTATAACACCTTATCTGATTACCATTATTCCCAATCGCATTACCCTTAGCCCGTGCTGCTACAACATCACCATTCCTATTCGGATTTTGATTAGCAATCCCTTGAATAACAGTTAGCCCATTCTGATTTCTAACATTCTGAACTGCATTCTGAACAACCTGATTCCTGACATTCTGTACTGCATTATACCCATTCTGATTCCCAACATTCTGCCCAGCATACTGTCTAAACTAATTCCCACCATTGCCTCCAACCATCTGCATCTGTCTATCTTGACCCATATTTATACCCGGTTGAGCAATCTGCCTATTATGAGAGTCTAATGAAATTCTCTGGTTGTTGTTGGGTTGTGGTTGTTGCATGTAGATACTTGGTGATGGTTGATCTTGGTAAAACACTAGATAATTGAAAAGATTGTTGGAATTTGCCATGAGTGCTAGCGGATCATGTGTTTTTGCAAGTCGTTCAGCTCTTAGATCATCTACCTCTTTTTTATTGTACTTCAAGAAATCATACAACTAAGTGTAATCTGCTTTATGCAAGTCCTTTGTTTGATGAACAATGGTAACATGTCAATTCCATTCTGGTTGTAAGTTGTTTAGGAACTTGAGATTACTAGCAATCTTTTCTAGAAAGTGTTTGTTTCTTTTAAATCATTCATCAACTTTGAGAAACAATGATAGTAAGACTCAATCGATTCCCCATCAGTGGAAGTAAACCTTTCCCATTCATTAAACAACTTAGCCTTTTTCTCTTGAATTCCAATATCTGAACCTTTCATCATTTGTTGAACTCGTAACCAGATTTCTTGAGCAGTTTCACAACTATCAATAGCAGCATAGATGTCTTTAGGATAATCGAGAAGAATAGTCTGAATGGCTTGATCATCGGCTTCTACATGTTTAAGCTCCTTCTTAGTAAGTTCATCATCTGTCTGTTTATGAAAGGTTTCATTGACAGGAACCGCACGATTTGTATCACTTGGTTCAGGAATCATTCGTCTGACATAAGGACCATTTATAATGAAATTATTGATTAACTTTCCATTTGGTCTGCTCTTAATGTACCGGAGAAGACGTGATGACCATGGAACATAATTCTCTTTGTTAAGCATAGGAGGGCGGTTTTCAGAACTGGCTGCATAAATGTCTTGTTGAGTCAACATTGCAAAAGTGACGTGAAATGATATGAAAGGATCTTTAGTAGGTAAAGTGATTGTTGTTGTGGATTGAAAACAATTAATGTTCACGGGATTTTACAAATCTATGATTTAAACTGAGAAAAGAAACAGAATCTTTTACGGGATTTTACAAAATCAAGAAGAAATCGTGAAACAATGACTAATTGTGGTTGAAATCGTTGTAGAAATTGAAGTACGTGAGCTTTTGTAACGCTTGTTGAGCTAAAAGGACTAACGGTGAGCAAGCGATGAACTTTAGGTGGCAAACGGTTGAAATATAACTATTAAGGACTAACGTTGCAAACCCTTTTTCAACTTTGAGGGTTATTAATCAACAAAGGACTAATGATGAATTGATCTAGAAGTCCAGGGGCTGCATGTGACATTTTTGAAAACTTGATAATTAATAAAAAATTTCCCTCCTGAAAGTTATCACATTCGTTTCAAAATTTAGGGTATATACTTGAATTGTTATTTTGATCTTTTAAACTCGTACATTATCGTCGGTGAAAAGTAAATATACCACGATGATCGAATAAAGATCACAAACACAATGATATAAGTTAGAAGTCCCGTAGATAACCGTCACACGAAACCAAAAAACCCGAAAATACTTAAAACTGCGTATTCGGTCACAATAACAACATTGCGAATTCGGTTGGTTAAGAAATTGCTAGTTCGGTTCCACTTAAAGATTGCTAATTCGGTTTCTTCACAAAGTTGCTAATTCGGTTCCTTCACAAAGTTGCTAATTCGGTTACTTCACAAAGTTGCTAATTCGGTTATGCTTGAAAACTTGTGAATTCGGCGACTTCAATAATTGCGAGTTTGGTTACCACAGAGTGCTGCGTATTTGTTTAATGAAGGATTGCTAATCCGGTGTCCTTTACAAAAAACCGATAACGTATTATCGTCCTTGTATTGTCTTTATGCTAAACCAACAAAACCGTCCTTGTCCTTGCTCCTTAAATGGTGGTTCTTGGTTCCCTTGTTTGTCTTTAACCGTGGACCATAAACAAGCTTGAATAAGCTTTGAAAATAAGCAAATGAATATGCTTCTATTACACGAAAAAGCTATAATAACTTAAGACTAATAAGCTCAAATAAGGAGACCAAAAAGCTAACAAAAAAACTTTAAAAAACTCAAAAATAAGCTGAAAGATAAGCTCTAAAATAGGCACTTAAAGGCTGTTTAAGCCACAAATAAGCCACAAAACAAACTTTGTAACAAAGCTTTAATAAGCCTTTTAAGGAGAAGAACAAAACTGCTCACCAGTAGAGACTACACATGTTTTGACAGTTTTGTAAAGCAAAACAAAAGCAAAAAAAATGCTACCAAAAAATAATAAGGAAGAAGGAAAAAAAACGTTTTGAATATAGAAAATAATGGGCTGGTTGATTTAAGAAATGGGCCACGAAACCAACATGATAGATGAATAGCAATTTATGATTTTTAACAAAAAAATGTGAACTTTTGTGTAATAAGGTAGACAATAAAAACAAGAAAAAAACACGTGAACTTTTTTGTAAAAATAAGCCGAATCAATAAGCCACAAATAAGTCACCACAACAAAGACACTAAACCAAACCTTGGCTCTTGATACCACATGTTAGATGATATCATTTCATCACCAAAAGCACAAAATAAGAGAAAAGATTTTAGAGAGAGAAAGAACTAGAGAGAGAGACAAAGAGAGAAAATAAAGATGGTTACTTGCACTAGAAAGAAATGAGAAGCAACACCCTCTCCATACTTGGAGAGGGCTTTAAATAGTACATAGAGTGGACAAGCCTTGTGGGCTTTCTTATGTGTCATTTGGGCCAGACCTATTACACATGGGCTTTAAGCCCGACAACTAGGCCCAATTAGCTTAGAGTAATTCCTGTAAGACTATATTTTCTTATACAAGGCTCGGGATTGATAATGACCATCACTTTACTAAAAATACGGCTAACAAAATTTGGATTGGCTTGGGTACGCCTACCCACATGTCGTGATCATATTTGCTAAGGATTCTTGGTAAGAGAGCATGGTTTATTTGCTAAGGCTTCTTTGTAAGCGAGCATGGTTTATTTGCTAAGGCTTCTTTGTAAGCGAGCATGGCTTGTTTGCTAAGGCTTCTTAGTAAGCGAGTATGGTTTATTTGTTAAGGCTTCTTTGTAAGCGAGCATGGTTTATTTGCTAAGGCTTCTTTGTAAGCGAGCATGGTTTATTTGCTAAGACTTCTTTGTAAGCGAGCATGGTTTATTTGCTACGGCTTCTTGGTAAGCGAGCATGGTTTATTTGCTAAGGCTTCTTGGTAAGCGAGCATGGTTTATTTGCTAAGGCTTAAGTATAAGCGAGCATGGATTATCAATCTATTAATGTGAAATGATAGCTACGTGTATGTGGGTATATGTGCGTATAGTACTATGGTACTTTTTGGCGTAGTCGTCTACTCCGGTATATGGAGAGCAACATGGTGATTTCCAGAATATTTTCTGCGACTTTAATAACGCTCTCTCTAGAAAGATGGGTTCGGCATAGTAGGTGATTTCCTAGGTAGAATTACAATTTGAGTTTGTGTTGATCTTTCGCCTTGAATTTTTGAAGCGAGTGTGGCGTCGCGTATCCGTCGCGTGAGAACGCATGAGTTTGATTGAGAATAAGAGCCTGTCTTTGTATGAGTGAGTTTAGGACGTATAAGTTAAATTGAGCACCTGGACGACGCTCCTTTAAGGTGGGTAGAATGTAACAATCCAAGTTTTTAGCCAACGTTTATCCCGAGCCGCGATTTATTTTCTATTTTGTGAATTTGTAATAATTATTTTATTTTCGTCATTTTTGACCGTCTCAGCCAAAATCATCGTTTTTGGCTATGTCGCAAACCGTGCTTAGGATTTTATCCGTTTAAGCGATTTAGAATTTTTAATATCTCATATTTATGCTTCTGAAGCTAATTATTTTATTTTTAGTATTTTACGACCTTTTCTCGCGTTTTAGCCGAAACAGAGTCAAAACTTTATTTTTTTACCTAATCTAACATTTTTATTAAATGTTTTTGCCCAAAATAACGAGTTACAAGTTTGACAAAAAGAAAAAGAGTCATGGAACCTAAAATCCCGAGCCATGGTGGTCGGTTAGAAGCCAAGACAAACATCCTTGTGTCACATTACAACCCTTGGAAAGTAATAGGGACTAAATGGGTCAAAAGCTCAAAGAGAGCGTTCTATATAAACAAAAAATACACACACTTATTCATTTTTATCAAAAAAATCCACACACTTTGTTGGGAATTATGCATTCCTGACTTAGTACCGTTAGTTTTATTAGTTAGTACCGCTAGTTGTAATTTGCACTGACAGTACAAAATGTTAGTATTGATCAGATAGTTAGTACCGTTAGTATAAAATAGTTAGTACCGTTTATAAGATATTCATGAGATATCTTAGAAAAGGATATGCATGATCTTTGTACGCGTTTTGTAAAGCCCATTAGGGTTTCTTTAGTCTATAAATGGAACCCTAGGCATAGTTAGTAGACATAGTTCTACACAGATCAATAGAGATCATTTTAGCAATCATAGTTTTGTAATCTGTAACCTAGGCAGATTCAAGTTATAATATAAAGTTCTTTTGTGATTCTTATTATTGTTCTTCTTAGCATTATTGATTAGTTTCCGCATAATCAATAGTGTTCAAATCAGTGTTTTATTACTGTTTCTTTAGAATTATCTAAAGGAACAAATCCTTTACAAGCTAAAGGTTAAGATCTATTCAGTAAACGATCCATCATTTTTTTCAAGATTTTGATTTGAGCTAATTCTTGGGTTTTTGATTAAAAATCAAGTTGGGTTAAATTAGATCTAAGCATTTTGGAAGATTTGGGTTGTTAAAAAGATTAAGAAATGGTTGTTTTGGATTATTGTTGGTTTTGACTAGGATCAAAACAAAGGAAGGAGTCCGTGTTTGATTTAGATCTCGTTCATACTTGTTGTTGTAAGTATTCTCGAGTTATATTCAATAATGTTTTTGTATTATTTTCTATATTTGAAGTTGCATGTTATGGATCCACACATGCATGGGTTAGATTTATTTATTAGAAGAGTTTGGATGATTGAGGTTGATTTAGATGATGGAGATAGGTTAGCTAAAGAGTATTTTTGATGTTGTTATGATGAGAAAATGGTGATTTAATGGGCTTTGAAATGGGTAATTTCGAGCAAAAAGTTCAACAGCCAGTTTGGGTGTCGCAAATATTTTTAATCTGGTTTTGGGTTTCAGAAAGTGATAGAGCTTGTTCTTGTGAACGTTTCGATAGGTGGATCGTTTCGTAACTCCTAATAACGAAGATTTTACGGCTAAAAGAAAATTAGAAAATGTTAAACCAAACATTCAGCACTTATTATTTTATAGAATCTGCAGAAAATTAAGTGACCGTTTTGGCTACTTTCGAATCCGTTTTAGCCTTCCGGCGAAACATGAAAGTTGTCCGAAATGCCGTTTTGCTTTTACGGTATGAATTTCGTAATTTAAGGTTAACAAATGAGGGATAAAACTGAACCGAGAGTTAGGAAAATAAAAATATATAATTGTTGCACAGAATTTTAGAGGGGCAAAACGGTCATTTTTTGGTCCGTCTCGGCCTTCCGCTGAAACTGAAAAGTTGTTCGAAACAATGTTTTACATGTTCTGTAGAAAAAGCTAAGATTGAAAATGATTTAAGTCGAGTCTAGACCATAGTCAACGACTAGAAAAATTATATATATAAAGTCAAAGTAAAAGTCAAACAAGAATTTAAAAATGTCATTTAGTTGTCGCAAGTGTTGTTCGGGTTGACAAGAGTAATGATAAATATTATTTCAAGGTTATCATTGTTTTTGGAACTATTGGTTGCGTCTAAAAATGACAAGTCTATAAGTAGAAACTTTTGTTATAAGCTAGTTAGATATCTGGTTAGTAGTTTAATAAGTGAGAATTAAATTTTCATAGTATTTCAAAACTGTTATGAATCTAAAGGGTGTTGTTGGCATAAGTTTGATCTTGACCATGTAAAATTCAAGTTAAGTTGTAGATTTTGTTTGAGTCAGCTTTAAAATCATTTTTAAACATTAGTACAATAGTTTTTAAAAGTTAGTTTTCAAAATCTCAAAAGTATGAGCTTATTATCTTAAGCTTTGCACCAGGGCACTTTTTCCTATTCCTTAAGCTTGTAAAAATTTGATTTAAGCCTTCCAAAGCCTAGATCTTGCTTGCATTGTATTTTGGCACTCAATTGGAGTGTGTCTAGTGCAGCTATTAACCCCTTTATGTAACCTGCACTATTGTTTTGCACTTGTGCAAAGTGCATCAGCAGGAACTAAGCTGTTCCTGCTGTCATTTTTGGCTTAAGTTCAAGCTAGGTAATCATAGGTTTTAGCTTCTAAGGTTAAAGTAGGATTTAGATTAGTTATAGCTTAATATAGATTAAGACTTAAATTTTATTTTCTAGCTTATTTTCCTAGCTTATTTTGCTGTCAAAATTCAACTAAGAAAACCAAAAATACCAAAAACAGTAGGTTAGTATAAGTAGTTTTCCTAATTGAGAATGCTCCAAGCTTAAGTAGTTGATTTTATTACTTTAAATAAATAGTTAAAAGTAGTTTAATATGTCGTCAAAGCTTAAAATCTAGTTTGCTTTTTTGTGCTTTTTAGCTTAAATTATTTTGTGCTTATCTCATGATTTCTTAGTTTGCTACTTAGCTCATCAATTTCAGCTAATCAATTGAAAGTGTTTTAAACTCTATTTTGTTTCTCATTTATTTAAGCAATTCATAAGCTGTCTAAACACCCTTTCCTTTTTCATTGAGCTTAAAATGAGCTTCATATCCTAAAGTTAGTATAACCAAAATGAAATCACCTCCTTTCTGAGGTCCTAGACTTATTGATATGCGCTTATAGAAGCTTTATTTGTGCTTTTCAGCCCTAAGTGTTTTTGTTAAAATTGTTCACTTCCATTTGTTCTCCAACTTTGCTTCTTTAAGTTTTTCATTTTAAGCACTTTTAAAATTCAAGTGATTAATAATGGACTTAGGGTGTACATCGGTTGGGCCTCAGGTAAAATAGTGAAACTTATAAGTTTTATAGTATTCCTTCGTTAATCCTTTAGTTTACAACTGTTAGTCCTTTCAGGACCTAACTTCATTAGTCCTTATTACAGGTTGTGGTTCTTTTAGTTTAAATCATTTTAATTAAATAATTTAGGTTAGTTTTTAATTAGTTAATTAAAGTTTAATAATAAAGTAAAAATTAGGGCTTTAGTTCATAAATTTCTGCACTTTTTTCGTTTTCACTAGTACAAATTTTTATAAAAATTTTAGGTTTAATAATTTTAGCATTTTATTATTTTTTTTTTAATTAGTATTAAAACTTAGAAAATTCATATCATAAAAATCTAAAAAGAAGCCAAATATAGTGATCTTTTTTCTAAAATTTTCTTTTTATTTGTTTTATAACTTGGAAAAATATAATTTCAATACTTGCTATTTTTTTATTTTTAAAGATTTAATTAGATTAAATTATTTTTAGTTAATAAAAAATTCAAAAAATAATCAAAATATTTTTTTTCTCTTAAAAAATTTCTTTTACTTAATTTAGGTTTTAGGAATTTAGTTTGCATTTTTTGGACTTAATTTTATTTTACTAGTTTAAATTGTCGCGTTTTCTTTGGTTTCCCGTTTAACCTTTTTAAGTGCCTTAATTGTTTTTAATTTTGTTCATTGTCCTTTTATTTGTAGTTATAGATCATCACAATTATCTTTGCATCATTCAAATCATAATCCGAGCTTAAACGAGGTTCAATAGCATAAGCCTTGGGAAACGACCGGTGATCATTCTTCCGGTTAAAATATATCGTATTATAAATTAATAATATATATTTTTAGAGAGTGAATTTCCTAGGAGAATTTTCTTAATTGCTCCTTAAGGTTTATTAAATGTATTTATATTTTAAAGGTGTATTAAAATTGGCAATCAGTTTTTTGGCGCCTCTAGCCTGGGACTGTGTTTAAGATTCCCTTTGTTTCTTGTTGTTTTTAAAAAAGTTGGTTTAAGATCCTTTCGTCCTCGATAAGTTCATTTCTTGTTATAAATATAAATAGAAAATCAAATATATATATATTTATATAAATATATATAAATATAGTATATATATAGGAGGGTGGTGTATAAGCTATCATATAAATAAAAATATAAAAAGAAAAAATCAGAAAAATAAAAAATTGTCCTTTTAAAAAAAGAAATTAAAATTAAGCAAATTGGTAAAAAAACACCAAAATAAAAATACTCTCAATCGAAGGGTAATATCATTTCAATTTCCGGTGCACTTGGAATATAGATCCCAAATCGAACCAAAGATATAAAAACTAGCCATTTGTGTCACTTACGAAGTACTTCTCACTCTGACAAGAAATTTATGAGAGCTAACTGTGAAGTAAGTTGATTATTTGGTTTTAAGTTGTCTTTCGTTTATCCGTTTAAATTAGATTGCAAAAAAAAGTGTAATTTTTGCTTTTTAATTTCTTTATCTTTAGTGCATGCGCACTCGTTCTCAAACTCGTAATCGAAATCGTCGACAACAACAATTAACAATGGTTATTGTTTGAGGACCCCGAGTTTCCAATGCCGAGCAATCGTAACCATGGGCTCTCAAATGCTACAAAAGCTCCCATCGAGGGAATAACGAAGATGCAATAGGTTGTTCCCACACCCCCGATTAATGCAAACATTTTGAGCTTAAAAACAACCTTGATTAATCTTTGCAAATAATAAGTTCAACAAGGTTAGACAATACCCTCATAATCACCTCGATTTTTCAAACAAGTCACTCAACGTTTAGACTTCCCCAAAGTCCGAACACTTCGATTAAGCTTTTGCTTTTTCCTTTCTCTCTAGACGGTGAAGCCCGAGATTGGCTAGATAAGAACCTCCAAGATCAATCTCACAATTGGATGACCCTTGTTTTAAAATTCATAAATCATTTACTTCCCACTTCAAAAACAACTTACCTTAGGAATGAAAATCACTACTTTTTTACCAAAAACCAAACGAAACCTCAACGAAGCATGGGAACGTTTAAAATGGACTTCTTCGCAATGGCCTTATCATGGTTTTCTCGGAATTGCAATCATCTTGATACATTTAACAATTCCTTGAATACCAATGGATCAATGATGCTTTGATCCACCGCAGGATGGTAATTTTTTCTAGATAAGAAAGCCTCGAGAACTGGTTTAGCCATAATCGAGAATTAAATCAAAGTGCGGTATCTCAAAAGTGCTTCCAAATGAGTCAAGAGCAATTACGAATGCCCGTCTCTACTTCTACACCTTCTGATAATTCTTTCGAGTATTCAACAAATGTCTTGCCGTTACTTGAAGACCAAAATGAATATTCGAATGAGCCGTTTAGAGAAAAGCTATTATGAAAGAATTGCTACGACTCCTGCTTAGCCGTCAAAGCAGTTCGAGGCAAGTTTGTGTCACATGTGGAGTCAAAAACCATAATATTCAATAATTGTGCCGTTAAACAAGAACGATGTTTCCCCGTGTTCCAAGATAATATTCATCAATTTCCAACAAACCGCCGACCGTTAGTAATTTTGTTCAAAGGAATCCACCTAATTTGGCAATCCCAAATAATGATACCACCGGTTCAATCAAGCCAATGTTCAAAGCAACCAAACAAACCAAAACTTATCAAGGAAAACAATTTTATTTTGAATTAAAACCGTGGAAACAATTTTTAAGTCAAAAACCATCAAAACAATCATGTCACTTTTTTCAACACCAACAATCAACCACCGTTTACAAGTTCCAACACACCATTTCAAGCTCTATGCCCTAAATTCACGGGTGTTCGAAAACTGATTTTGAAAACTATGTCAAAGGCAGAACCTGAGGTGTTGAAGATGTTTCAAAAACAGGGTCCAAATTTGCAAAATCAAATGGCTAATGTAACGAGATTGTTTGACAAATCTTTGTAATAATTTTAAAGATTCCGCCTCTACTTCGAATTCAGGAAGTCTTCCAAGTCAAACCGTAACTAACCCTCGTCAGCAAATTAATAATGCTATTACACAAGGAGCGGTAAACTTTGAAGGACCTTCGACTCCCTCGTGTTCCTACTCCCTAATGTTTCAAATTCTCAAAAATAACCCGGACACACAAACACTAATAAAAAAAAAACTAAAAGAAAGAAAACCAGAAAAAGTGCAAAATCCAATTTGGAGAATAACGCACATGGCCCACCTCCGAGGAAGCGAAACCATCCTTCATGGAAATCCCAAAACCAAAAGCAAGAAAACCGTTAGATTTTGAAATTCAAGGATCTATATATTCTCCAAGACCCTAATTCATTTCCATCTCAACTTCCAAATCTCGAAGGATGAAAGATAGATATGAAACAAAGGATGGCAAAAGCATACCCGAAGACGATGGGGAAACCCAAAAACCCGAAACCGGTGTGGAGGGGTTCGGTGACGGGTGGTTGTTTGGATACGTGTTCGGGTATAAAATAATACTTTTTTTCTTCGGGTTCTGGTTCGGTGCGGGTGTTTCGGGTAATCACCCGCCCCGTTTACACCGTATCCGTACCCGTACCCGGTTACCCCCGATTCGTACCCGCTTTGTAATGCCATTATTATATAAGGCGATTTGGTCCTTAGCCTTGTATCAAAATAGTTTGACTACTCGTTATTTAAAAGTTATTTTTATCAACAATATCTAGGTAAATACAAACAAATTAGTCACAGCTTGACTCTTCAGTTCTCTGTATCAGTTTTCATCTCATCTTCGAAATTATTATGTCTCAAGGTTCTTCTTTTATCTATTTTATTTTATCTTTAATGCATTAATTGTTTGTTTATTTAATCATTTAATTATCCATTAAACTTGTTTACATAATTATTTAACTTGAAAATCATTACAATAGTAATGAGTGTGCAAGTGTGTATTGTATTATTCGAGTCAATTTTCGCACTTCATACTTAGGCATATTTTTTACACTGTCCATGAACGAAATCATATTTTTCTTACATTGTTTATGTCCAACGAATATTCAATTGCGGATAACCGAAACCCGCGGGTAAACCCGAAAAACCGATGGATAATACTAACCAGGTACCCATCGGGTATTGGGGCGGATACGAGTTTGGAAATTATAAACGGGTGCGGGTACGGGTTCACTAAAACCCGACCCGTTGCCATCCCTAGAGAGAACGATAAACCAAGTGCTCAACATAGCCGTTTTTTTTGAAGAATTTCAAAACAACTCCTTATAAGAGATTGATTGAAAATGATGCTCTTGTCGAAATGCGAAGTTTAACAAATGGTTACGCTCGTTGCTAAGAGAACAAAGAGAAGCTTCGAGGAGATCGCCATTACGACCGTGAAATCTGAATGGTTCTGCTATCATTCATGCACACAGTTCCCGAGAAGCTCGAAGATCCGGAAAAATTTCTTATTCACGATGCGCTTTACAAGAGCTCAATAGAACTAGTGCTTTAGCCGATTCTGGAGCTAGCATTAACCTTTTACCTCATTCTATCTACAAGAAACTTGGGCTTGAAGCTTTGACTCCTACTCGAATGACACTCGAGCTTGCAATCGTTGTCCATTACCTCACCGATGGGCATAGCCTATGATGTTGTAGTTAGAGTCGAGTTTTCACTTTTCTTGTGGATTTTTGTGGTGGTTAATTTGAACCCGATCCAGAGAGTGCCTATTATTTTATGGGTTAGGAATGACCCCTCCTTCGCACCGCAAAAGCTCTCATTGATTTGTACGAAGAAACTTTGACTTTAAGAGTAGGAAAAGAAGAACTTGTTTATTATGCCGATAAATCTGAGAAAAACAAGGAAAAGAATTTTGTTCATGCCATTTCTATCATTGATTTTTCAAAAGACGATCTGAGTAAGCGCAGTAACCACTATACACTTCCTCCTAGTTCTTCTCACGGTAAAGACTAGTGAGAATATTTAGAGAAGTACGCCGATGAACTTTCCTCCCTCTGGATTCGTTACCACCGAGTAATGATGATTCGACTCTTAAGAAGGATTTTCATGAAGTAAATTTTCAAGTTTACTCAAATCCTCTTTTCGAATTCGATGATAATTTCAAATCTAGCAACGTGAATCCTCTCTTTGAAGAGAACGATAAGGATGCCGAGATTAAGTCTTCTTCTTCCTTTACACTTACTTCACCGGAAGAAAGTGAATTTGAAGCTTATCTTGAAAGAGATTCGATTCCACCGGGAATTGATCTTTCCCCCCCCCCCCCCCCTGAAGTTATAAGTAGCAATCCTACTACCCCTACTCTCGACCATGATGAGAAGGTTTTTTGTTCATGGAAGACGCCGATGTTTTTCTCGTTGGTCCGATTTGTGTGGAAAATGATGACTCGAATTGCGATAAGGAAAAAGATAATTTGTCTCTTGGCAACTTACTTACATCAAAAACCAAAACCTCTTTCTCAAGAAGTTGAAGAAATCAAGGAAAAAGAAGATGCAGTTTCAAGTGATTTTCCAATCCATACCATTGTCATGCCAATTAGAATCACTTTTGAAAATCCAATTGATTTTAATGATCATTTCTCCATACCAAAGGATTTTAAAAAGGACTTAACCATTTCATTTGATTCCTCCGAATCAAGTATTTTACCATCTCCTTTGTTAGATTCTGACTCGCCTTTTACTGCGGAGTTGTCGGCTAGTGTTACCTTGAATTCTCTTGGAAACGAGGACAAAGTATTCAAACCAGGTATACTAGTTTATTATGTCATTCATGATAAAAATCTTGTAACATTGAAGGAGAATTTAAAAGAGAACATTTCCTCCAGGACTCTTTTAGTTTTCAAAGAACCGTCATTTCTTTTGCCTTCGCTAAAACCACTAGATGAATATTTGACTTTTGAGCCCATTTCTATTTTCTTTTTATTTTCTATCTAATGTGTTGTGATGTGTGAAGAGGCTATCCTCTTCCGATTTCTCGTTGTTTGTTGTTTGTTGCTTGTTGTGATTTTTGTAGGATCAAACCAACAATTTTTGAAGCCTCTCGTGTCCGGTGTTGTATCCCGTTTCACTCGAGCTTCTCATCCTTTGTTTGAAATTAGTTTGGGGAGATCCGATATCCTTTCATCATTATCGATTCACGTTTATCTTTGCATAATTCATAAACGGCTTAGATTTTCGTAGAGACCCGACTTTAAACATTGAGGACAATGTTTCGTTTTAGTTTGGGGAAGGGAATCTATCGATTTGATGTTACCTGCTTATTGTTTTGTTCTTACGTACCCGTTTTCCCACAAAAATAGCAAAAAATTAAAAAATTTAAGATCTTATTTAAAATATATATATATATATATATTAGTAGTTAATTAAGAAAATAAGTGTTAAGACACGAATGTAGGTTTTCCGTTGGTAAGAATAAAAAGTAATTTTTGACCCGATCGTACGTGTAGAGTTCTAGCTTTCTCCCTTAACAATTAATGATGATAGTTTGTGCTAGTCTCATGTAGACTTTAAACATGCTAGACTTGAATCATTAGTAAATGAAGACTTGTGCTAATCTCAAGTAGATTTTAAATATGCCGAGTTGGATTTTATATAGGCTAAGTATTTGCAAATTTCTTTTGTGAAGAATTTCGCAGTACCGTTTTTCCCACAAAATAGCTAAAAAAATTATAAATTTTTAGTCATAATATTAAGACACTAATGTAGGTTTTCCGCTTGGTAAGAATAAGGAAGTAATTTTTGGACCGATCGTACGTGTAGAGTTTCTAAGCTTTCTCCCTTAACAATTAATGATGATAGTTTGTGCTAGTCTCATGTAGACTTTAAACATGCTAGACTTGAATCATTAGTAAATGAAGACTTGTGCTAATCTCAAGTAGATTTTAAATATGCCGAGTTAGATTTTATATAGGCTAAGTGTTCGCGAATTTCTTTCTTAGAGATTTTAAATTGCGAAGAACAAGAAATGATAGTGTTATTTATAAGTCATGACATTAAACGTAGAATAGTTGGTTTTCTTTCAAGCTCATATGTATTAATTGTGGCTTTTTCTCCCATTAGCTTGTTTCACCTCTATATATAAATGTTTAATAAATAGAGTTGTATGGTTTTTTGGTTAATAATTAGCTAATAGAAGTTTTCTTTAGTTCCTTTGTGATTAGGATGAGTACACATCAGGAATACTTAATTTGGCATACTATATGTATCATATAAAGAAATATTTTGCTTATTCCTTAAAGAGCCTTAGGGTATATGGGATAAGTAGAATTCAATAATAATCTGAGACTGATAAAAGTTTGCTGCATCTTGCCGGCTCACAACCGATGTTACAGCCTTCTAAAAGGTCGAGGAAATTACCGAAGTCAAAATATGTTTGCTACATCTTGTCGGAGGCGTGGCCGATGTTGTAGCCTTCTAAAGGACTAAGGTATAATAATGTTGCTTAATTTTTGTCTTATTTTGTGCCTTAAAGAGCCTAAGGGTATATGGTGCAAATAAGATTGGTCCATTCATGTCTTAAAGAGCCTTCGGGTATATGACATGAATGGTGCCTTGCTTAAGTAGCCTAATAAAAGCCAAATTTTGGTTGCCTCGATGTGGACTTTAATCTTGATGACATTTGATCTTTTAAAAAGGGCTAGGAGCTAATTATTGCGTTCTTAACTGTTACACTTTATTTTTGGAATTAATAAGTATCGAAACAAGTCTTAAAGAGCCTTCGGGTATATGACTTAAGTAAAATCTTGAGATACAAAAGTAGGATTTGCGGGAGGAAAAGTAAGTACACAATTAGTATTTATGAGTAGTGTTAGTGTCATGACTTGTAATTAACAATGATCTTGTTTTTAAGCTTAGCATGGGAAAAGTGAAAAATCGGGGATGATGAAGTTATCTTTTAGACACTTAATTGTGCTTTTTATTCTATGATCCTTAAAGTTACCAATGAGGTAATGAAAACAATACATTATGTCAACACAAATAAGTTGTAGTTAGGTAGTTAATTATCAAGAAAAATCATAAAAAGAGAAAAATATTTGAAAATGGGAAATCGGGTGTTTTATAACTTGTGATCTCTTAACTCTCTCAACAAAAATCTTTGCTACTTTTCAAAGGTTTAGTTTGGGGAAGTTTCAAGGTATTTGGTTATAAGGCATGTGATATTGCGTGAGGACACACAATCGTTTAGTTTGGGGAATTTTGATAAGTGTAAAATACACATATCCGTTTGTACTTAAAATAGCCCAATTAAACCCAAAACAGACCAAAAATGGCAAAAATATGCTTGTATTTGTGTTTTGTGAATGCAGGTACAGATATATCAAAAATCATAAGAATACAGTCAAAAGCGGACACGAGAATCAGAAGAATACAAAAAGAAGCCAAAGAATCAAAGCCGAAGCCAGAAAAGTCAAGCTTCAGTCAAATCATGGTCAACAAAAGTCAACAAGACCCAAAATATTCCATTTAAGCTCTTCAACTTTCAGAAAAGTCCAAAAATAGTCCCCTCAACCCTTAATGGGCCCAAGAAACCTTATTGGGCCTGAAATACCTTAAATAACCTTACCCGGATTCATAAGCCCAAAGCCCTAACCCATTTTTTTATAAACCACAAGGACCAGTTTTACATAGCTCCAAATCCTAATTATAACTAGAAAAAAGGAAAACAAAAGAGAGGGACTGAAATTGCATTTTGTCTAAAGTTTAAAAATAGTTTACCCGTTTTCAGTTGTAAAAAAAGCACGAAGGCCTTTTTACTATTCATCGTCATCTACGATTCACCACATGGGTAAAATCAAGGGGCAAACGTCAATCAAGGGGTTAGATGGTCAATTCAAAAGCATGTTATCACGATGATAGGAAGATTTCAGTTAAATCAAAGGAATTATGAAGCTCATACTCAATTAAGGCCACGTCAGCCATGCTAAAACACTCACAAAAGAAGCACAATAACATCCAAAAGGGAATGACACGCTGGCAATCTTCAAGTGTCTACACAATGATCAAACGGCCACAATTGAAGCCCCAATGATTAGAAGATTTGATGGACAGGATTAAGGATTGGAGAACAAGGAAAGAGAGCCTATAAGCTTCTCACTCAACCTATAAATAGGCCTTCACCTCTCACACACGCACTATCTAGTTTTTTTTTCACGTAGCTTTGGGTAATTTTTAGCTTAATTTACTTTTCTAGCTTAATTTCTTAAATCATTGTAACATTTCCTTTCAAGTATTGTAATAAGCCTTTATTAATGGAACTCAGTTGAATTTAATCTCTTTTAAGCTTTCTTGTTTACTTAATAAGCTCTTATTTTACCTTAAACTGTTACGCTAAATAGCCATAAGCTACTCAATAAGCTCTTTTAGTCTATAAGCTAAAATTGAGCTCAACTTAGCTTAATCTTACCTAAACTCTTAAAACAGCTTTAAAATACCTAATTACCTTAAACTTAATGGATTATGAGCTTAATGGAAGGGGAGTCAAAGTTGGATGGACTCCCATGGACCTTAACTCCTAGCTTATTAACAAGCTAGGAGAGCTTGTAGCTGCTCTTAATTGAGACCTCTTGTTTAGCTAAGAGGATTGAGTAAGTTTCCTTTATTTTTCCTTTTGTCCTTTAAATTTCTAGGTAGTCAAATGCTTATTAGCTTATAGTTTGCTTATTTGCTTAAGATATCTGCTTATTTGTGTTCATTAGTGTTTATTTGTGCTTATTATCTATGTCTCATCATCTGTCCTTAGTTTAAGTACTTAGATCTTCATAGTTTCAATTTCTGTCATTAAAAACTATAAAATCCAAAAATATTAGAAAATAGTTTAAACCTTAGAATTATTGCTTATTTAGCTGATTGATTTATGTTTAATAGGTTTGATATAAGCTAGTTAATATCTGGTTTTATGGTTTTAATAGTTAGAATTCATAAATCTTAGCTTAATCATTCCTGTCGAAGTTTATAAGGGGTGTTTGGTTTAAGATATTTTGACTTTAAAAAGTCAAAGTAAGTGTTCAAAATTATTTGAGGCATTTGAGTTTTGATTTAAGAATAGTTGTTAATCAGTTTTTAAAAGTTAGTTTTAAGAATGTCAAAAAGTAATGGCTTATTATAAGTGTTCAGCACTAGGGGAGCTTTTTGCTTAGGTTTTTATTGTCTCATTTTGATCCAAGATCTTTTAGCTTCTAATTGTGTCTACATTGTGTTAAAACACTCAACTTGAGTGTGCCTTAGTGCAGGACTACCCTCATGGTAACCTGCACTTTTGAGTTGCACTTGTGCAAAGTGCACCAGTACTAACAATAAGTTAGTACTGCTGTCACCATTAGCCTAGTCTATAGTTAAGTATAAGTAGGTTTTAGGTGCTTAGATTCAAGTAGGATTTAGTTTAGATGTAGCTTAATATAGATTAGGAAATATCTTTAGGTTATTTGCTTAATTCATTGCTTAAATTTTGCTGTCAGAAGTCATTCAAAAACTTAAAAAGCCAAAAACAGTAGGTTAGTAATTTAGCTTATTAAATTTTAAATCTTAGCTTAAGGTGGTAGAATTTATCGCTTAAATAGATAGAAAAATAATCAGTTTTATAAGTTTTCAGTAGCTCAAAGTCTAGATTTTCTTTGTGAGTGTTTTAGCTTATTTGGATTTTTGCTTATTACTTTTGTTTTCTGAGTAGTTTGCTATTTTGTTCCTTAATTCCAGTAGCTTAAATGAATTTACAGCTCTATTCTCTTTTCACAACTAAGCTCTGAGCAAACTTATAAGCTTTGCAATATTTCTTTTGGTTTTCATTTTGAAAATCATTTTGAGCTTTATAATGCTTATTTACTAAAAACCTTGGAAAGATAAAGCCTCTTCAATGATTGTCAGCTTATAAATATGCTTTTAGTGAGCCTTATATGTGAGTTTAAAGCCCAATGATAGCTTTTTGTAAAGTTAATCCCAACAGCTTTTTCTACCAAACTTTATCTTTTTGAGTTTTTCCTAAACAGCATTTTTGAATTTCAACTTATTATTAAGCCTAGAGTAGGACTTAGTTTGTTGTCGGGGTGGGTATTTAGGGACCATTTATGTAATTTTTTAATTTCTTTGTTAACTAGGTTAGCCCTTTGTCTGTTAAGAGTTTTACCTCGTTAGACATTTTTACCTTTGCATAGTTAGTCCTTAGGTTAGTGTTTAGTTAAATTTTAAATAGTTTTTATTATTATCAATTAATAATTAGAGTTTAGTTTTAATTAGTTTAATTAGTCTTTAATAAAAAGTAAAAGATTAGGGCTTTTATTTTTAGTTATTTTCTGCACTTTTTCTTTATTTAGAGCAATTTTTATAAAAAATTTAGGATTCTATTTTTAATAATTTTATTATTTTTTATAGTTTTTAAGTAGTTTAAATTTTAGAAAAATAATATCTTTTAATCTAAAAGCTCAATATTGTTAATTCTTTTTTCTAAATTTTCTTTTTTTACTTATTTTTTAAAGAAAAAAATAAAATTTCAATTAATTTCTATTTTTTTTATTTTTTGGAGTGTAATTAGAAATTTAAATAGTTTTTAATTATAAAAAAAATAAAAAATTTTTAAATATATAAAAAATATTTTTCTTTTTCTTCTTTAAAATTTTCTTTTTATCCTATTTAGGGTGTAGAAAATTTGTCTTGCAAGCTTAGGGTTTAATTTTGGTCTATTTGCGTATTCTTAGTGTTTTATTTGTTTTCCCGATTTGATTAATTAATTTTTTGGCTTTAATTTTCCATTTTAATTGTTGTGTTTTTTTTTAGTACTAAATTATCCATTCTTCCATTCGTTATTCAAATCTTAATACTAAGCTTTAAACGTGGGTTTCAATTGCATTAGTCATTGGGGAAACGACCCAGGTGATCATATTTGCCCGGTAATATACGTATATTATATATTTTATATCTTTGTGAGTGGAATTGTATAGGGGTAAAACTTGGAATTCCTTTATTTCTCTATTAAGTTATTTATTTTAATTGTATGTAAAACTTCTATATCAATAGGCCCAATTTTTCAATAGAAACACTAAAATATCTGTTTCTATTTTCTATAATATTTGGTGTAAAAAAAATCTTTTTGACTTTTCTAAAATTTATAAAAGAAAATCTTTTTGAATTTTTTTTTCAAATTTTATATAAAAGAAAATATTTTTGTATTTTTCTAAATTTTCTCTATAAAAGAAAATCTGTCTTTTCTAAAAAAAAATTATAAAGGAAAATCTTTTTTTATTTTCTAAAATTTTATAAAAGAAAATATTTTTGTATTTTCTAAAATTTATTAACAAAAATATTTCGCGGTAAAGAATTTTTGTTTCACGACTCATCATACCCAACTTCTCGACTAAAAATTTAAATCGAGCTTCAGGTAGAGATTTCGTGAATAAATTTGCAAGTTGATATTCAGTACCAATGAAATATAATATTATTGTTCACATTTTCAACTGATCCAGTGAATTAAAATGATACCTCACATCAATGTGTTTTGTTCGAGTGTGCTATACTGGATTACACGAGATTGCAATCGTACTTTGTGAGTCACAGTAAATCGGTACTTTGTCATAGAAGACAGACATAAGTCATGTCAATTGAGTAGCATACACACTACCTTAAGCTCAGCAGCCAGAAGAAAGGAATCATATTCTGATTCTGCTCTAGAAATAGACACATACTATTTTGCTTCTTTGACGTCCAAACAACCAAACTTGTCACATAAAAATTAAACACTGCCAGATGTACTTTTTCGATCTAAGTGACATCTTGCATGGTCTGGGTCTGAATAGGCAGTTAGATCAAAGCCAAAATCTTTCGAATATCAAAGGCCTAAATTAATAGTCCTTTGAGATATCGAGATTCCTTTTGACGGCTGAGACATGATGTTTATATTTGGATTTGCCTGTTATCTAAGACACATCATGTTGTAAAAATTTTATCGGGCCCTACTTGATGTAAGATACATCAATGATCCAAATCATTGCTTCGATATTCAGTAATGAGTCAACTGGTTTTCCAACTAAATCAAGTTTGAGTTTAGCTTGTTCAACCATAGGAGTGGAAATCGTATCACAAATTTCCATTCCAAATCTTTTCGAAATATCAAGAATGTATTTGGATTGATTTATGAAAATCCCATTTGAAAATTGATTTACTGAATGCACCAAAGAAAGAATTTCAGTTCTTCCCATTAATAATCATTTTTCAAAATGTTTTATCTTTATAATCTAAAAGTTTTGTGCAATATTTCGGATTCGTTGAGCCAAATATAAAGTCATCAATATATATTTGAATTAGAATTATATGTTTACCCTTTTTTTAATGAAAAGTGAGAATCAAATTAAACCTTTTTGGGAAAACCGGCTGTGTTCTTGGTCAATCAAGTACTTTGAAAGACGTCTTAACATGTCCGAGGTGCTTGTTTCAAAACATACAGAGCATTGTCTGAGTGCATACACACGAGATGTTTATGGATACTTTATTGCTGACAACAAACTTGGAGTGTGGAAAAACATACACTTCTCATTTAAGAATCCATTGAGATACGCCTATATTTAATCCATTTGAAAAAGGTACCGTGATATCCTTATGAGCAGCATTATGCAAGAATATAAGCGGTATAGCCTCTTGTTGAGAACTAGAGGAAACGTCTCTCATAATCAAATGCCTCCTTGTTGGAACAATATCCTTGAGGAACAAGCATTTCTTTGTCTTCGAATATTAATCAAACTACTTTCATCTTTCTTTTTCTTGAAAATCCTTTTGGTTATTGATGATACGTCTTGCCTTTGGTCGTGGAACTAATTCTCCAAACTTTTCAATCTTGCAAATTGATCGAGTTCTTCTGGCATGCACTGACCACAATCCGTATCTTTCAAGGTTTTGCTATTGTTGCAGGCTCAATACTACTTAGACTAACATAATAAAAACTTGGTATTTGGTATTTTTACTCTTATACGATAACACTGTGACTTAGGAATCACCGATTATCTTATGAAGTGGATAATCCTTAGTCCACTTTATGTCATGAGGGTAAGGTTGATTAAAGGTATGAACATTGGACGGATCAAGAAATGTTTTACTTGCATCAAAGTAAGCATCTTCTAATCGTTCATTAAACACATTATGTGATGTACTTGCTTCATTCACATTAGGAACACTTTCATTTGAAACCGATTGAGTATTTGTTGGAGGAACCATAAGTTCTTTTGAACTTTTTTAAACATCAGCATTCAAAGAAGATGAAGAAGATTCCTCTTGAAATGATTCCGAACTCTCATGAAGAATTTCTTCGGACGAAGAAATTTCTTCGTTTGAAGTTTCAACATTCGTTGTAGGAGATTTTGTTATCTTTGAAGCATCAAAATACTCATAGTAAAAATCAGGAAATAAATCTTCTAAATCTTTCCTTGATGTGTCTAAAACTTGTGAAACCGTTGGATTTGAAGATTTGTCTGTTTCGTTTAAATTAGATAAACCGGATTCTAAACTGAATTGTTTAGAAGCCATTTTAGAAATTTCATCAAAATTCACATGCACGCTCTCGTGTATCTTTCAAGTTCACTTATTGTAAATTTTGAAGGATGCAAATTCTTTTGAATATCTAACAAACACTCCCATGTCTCCTTTTTCCTTGAGCTTTCCAACATCATCATAATCATTGAGTATATAGCATCTGCAACCAAACACATGAAATAACTTGATGTTGGATTCTCTTGTTACATGAGGATCTATAGGGAGTGTTTTATAAAATTTTTGTGATATTATCGAACTATTTTGTGGAACGATTTTGTGTAAAGCAAGCTGTTGCTATGGCTTCAGCCCAAAGAAACAATGGTAAGCTTGCAAATGTAAGCATAGTTCTTGTAGCTTCGACTAAGATTCGATTCCTCCTTTCCACGACACCATTTTGCTGTGGCATTCTTGCAGCAGAAAATTATTGAGCAATTCCAACCTCATCAAATAACTTAGCAAGAGTTTTGTTTTTAAACTCAGTACCATTATTAGTTTGGACACGCTGAACTTGAAGTTGAAGATTCACTTGGGTTTTCTTGATGAATGAAATGAGTACTTCGAAAGCTTCATCTTTCGAACGAAGAGAGAATACCCATGTGTACCGTGAATAATCATCGACAACAACTAACACATATCGCTTTCCGTTAATACTTTCGATGCGCATCAGACCACACAAATCCATATGAAGAAGATAAAGTGGCTTATTTAAAGCAAAAGCCGTTTTGGACTTGTGATGTTTCTGATGAATCTTTCCTTGTTCACAAGCAGAACACAAATGATATTTTTCGAATTTCATCTTAGGAAGACCTCGAACAAGATTGTTTTTCACAAGGTTTTTGATTATGGCAAAATTTAGGTGAGAAAGACGTTGATTCCACAACCAAGATTAAGACGAAGAAGCCTTTGCTAGTAGATAAGCCAAATAATTTGAAGCGATCTCGTTAAGAGAAATAGTATACAAATTCGACGAACGATCACCGGTAAGCAAATCTACACCATCTTCAGTTCGAACAAAACATGAAGTCTTTCGAAAGGCGACTTTAAGACCCTTGTCACAAAATTTCCCAACGCTAAATAAGTTATGTCCTAAACCTTCGACATAGTAGACTTTCTTGATCGTCATTGATCTAATAACAACATCTCCATAGCCAGCAATCACCGTAAAATCATTATTGCCAAAGCGAACCGTTCCAAGAAACTTTTCCACAAAGCTCGTCAAAAGAGCATGATTACCTGTCATATGCTTTAAACATCCCGAATCGATGATCCAGAGACAAATCTAGACAATTTGCAATAAATAAAATACCAAATACATTCAACAAACTTTGGGTACCCATTTGAAAATGGGTCCTGATGAGTTAGTGTCTTAGAAATTTTATCTATTTGTCGCTCAACTTTGGGAATCCATTTAACTACGGGTTCAGCTAACGATTGCATTTTAGGAACCACCTAAACAATATTCTAGGTAAAAGATTATTCGAATTATTCTTAGAACATACATTCAAAGAATCACGAGGTTTTTTCCTAAAAGGCATCTTGCTAACTCGAGAATTTATAATACTTACATCATCAAAGACAAACAAATCATTAACATCATAAAAAGCATGCAATCTAGAATTACAAGAAACATTTATAGCATCATTACAAGCATAAGCATTTCTAGTGTCTACATGATGAGAATTATTACATGACAACAAGTCTTTGCGAGAATATCGCTTAACATCTTTGTTCAATTTTGAATTACTAACAGAAGAGAAATCGACACTAGAAGTATTAGACGACCATTTCTTCTTTCAAATAACACCTTTATGCTTAGGTCTTCTAACACTACTTAAAGTGTCTAAATTTAAAAAATGAACAAAATCTCTATTAGCACGCAATACATCATTATTCACTTGTTTGTCATTTTGTTTTGATGATGTTCTCTTACATCTTTTTCTTTTTGGTTTATTTTCAACATTATTTGAATTAGAAGACGTTTTTGACACTGAAATTGGTGAAACACTTTGTGACACATTTATTTTAAACATTCCTAGAGTAATCACTTTTGAGTTCTCCAAATTGTCACAACTTTTTTCAACCACTTGACAATCATTTTCACTTTGATTTTCCTATTTAGAAATTGCATTTTCACTCAACTCAAAACCTTTTGATTTCAAAGACTCAATTATTTCTAAATTCTCTTTTTCTTTCCTAAAAAGACCTCCCACTGCCCCCCCCCCCCCCCCCCCCCCCCCCCCCCCCCCCCCCCCCCCCCCCCCCCCCCCCCCCCCCCCCCCCCCCCCCCCCCCCCATTTCCCAAATCAATTATGATCTTTTCTAAAATCACTGTTAGAACATATGGTTTGAGTGAACTTGTTTGTTGGAATGGAGAATAAATCTTTTCAAAATCTGGATTTATTATCTCTTGAAAATACTCATCCGAAAAATTTATCTTTTCATTTACAGAACTTGCATTCAGATTTCCATAATCATATGCAAACTCAATTTTATTCTCTCTTGCTCTCTTAAATTTCTCAATTTCCAAAGCTTCATTCGAATGTGTGAGAAACATCGGAGTATACCCTAAATCAATAACCCTCTCATCGTAAAGACTAGGTCTCAATTCTTTTGCTTTACAAAAATAACTTGGATTTTCAAAACTTATTCCTTTTCGACCATTATACATTTTATCCTTATAAGGCATGATCATATGTATTGTCTAATGTGTTTGTTCGATTTTATGAAGTTTGTTTTCACAATCATTCAGTCTTTCCAAACACTTATCAATTTCTAAATCCTTGTTACGCACATACTCTTCTAATTTTGAAATTTTTGTTTGTTTTTCTAAAATTTTCTCTTGAAGCCTCAACACATTATTATTCATCTCAACTAATTAATGACTCATCTTTTCAAATAATTAGTTGCATTTTGTTCTTGACATTCAGAATATCTAATATTGTCTGATGTGTTGCAACACAAAGAGCAGAATTTTGTTCTTGACATTCAGTGTGAGTATCAATATATGATTAGATATTCTGCTCTTTCTTCCTTAAGTGTTGCATTTTTTTCTTGACATTCAGTGTGAGTATCAATCACAACATGTTTGATTTTGAGTTGTTCTTGTAAAACTTCTGTTTGAGCAAGCAAATCATCATTCTTGTCATTCAACACATTTATTTGTTCATTAAATTCATTGTTTTTCTCCTCAAAAGTGTTTACTTTATTCTTCAAAACATCATATTTATCTTGTAAATCCTTGTTTTGATTTTCCAAATCTTTGCTTTGTTGATTTGCTTTCTGAATACGTTTTTGACATTTAGCAATCTTATGATTAAACTTAGCAATCAATTTATCAACTAAATGATCTTTGTCTTCAGATTCATTATGATCAACTTCTGACTTATCATGATCTTTTTGAGATACAACATGATTTTCATCAAAATTTTCACTTGCAGTTTTAATTGCATCATGAAAAATTTCTTGATCATCATCATTGTCCACAAATAAACCATAATTAGTAGAATTCTCATAATAATCTAAAGTCACATATTCATAATCACTTTCTAAATTAGAGGAGTAATAACATACCTCAGCAATGGTTTCTTTAGTAGATGATGAACTTTCCTCTTAATCCGAAAGAACCTTTTCCATTTTAGCCATGAAGACCATATTCGCACTAATCTCCTAATCTGAATCACTACTTGACTCTATCTAAGCTTGGTCCTCAGCAAGAAGCACTTGTTCATCACTGTCTTTCTTAGCTAGCAACATCTTTGTCTTGTAGTAGTTGTAGTCCTTGACCTTTGCTTTCTTGTAGTCTTTGGCAAAATGTCTTTCCTTCTTGCAATTATAGCACTTAACTTTGCTCATATCCCGTTTCTTCTCATCAGCTTTCTTATCCTCTTTTGTTTCCTCTGACTTCACATACTCTGGTTTCTTGTTTGCTGAAGAAGAAGCTAAAGAAGTTCTCAAATTGTTGTTTGTTGGCTTAGCAGAATACTTCTTTCGATTAAAAGCTTTTGCTAACAACGCGGTAATCTTTTTCAAATCACTGATATCTACATCATCACTTCCTTCAGATTCTGATTGAACTACAACTTTCTCTCTGCCCTTTTTCACTTTTGTTTTCTCAGCAACCAACGCTAATGGATCTAAAGTAACAACAACTGCTTTCTTTTTATAGCCCATTGCTTCATTCACATCACCTTGGTTTTGATTCAGAATGTTGTAAAGAACATCAATATTTATATCCATTAAGTTCTTGGTTTGCCTCATTAATGTACCATATTGTTTCCATTCTGGTTGCAGATTGTTCAAGAACTTGTAATTCAACTCACAATTATCTTTTTATAACCACACTTCTTCAAATCATTAATCACTTGTAAGTAACGAAGATAAGTATCAAGCAACTGCTCTCCTTCAATAGCTTTGAAAATCTCATACTCATACAAAATTGCAGCTTTCCTATCTTGTTCACCATACTCAGAACCACGCATCTGCCTTTTAAGAGCATCCCATAAATCTTTAGCAGTATTGTTGCTATCAATAAGAGAATAAATGTCATTTGGAAGAACTTAAATCAAAAATAGATCCTGCAAGATGATCAATCTTTCGAGTCTTTTTCTCTTTAGCAGTCTAAAATTTGAGATCTTAAAGATTAGGATGTGCATTCAGTGCGGTTCCAGCAAGTGATACTTGAGCAACAACAGGCAATGGGTGTTCACCATTCTTAATAGAATTTATCATTTCTTCCCCATTCGTTTGCTCTTCAAGATAGTTCATAAACCGTTCACTCCATTGAGAATATTCACCCCGATACAACAACAAAATCCGCATTGTCAAACCAACCGTAATCACGTCTCGACTCATCTTGTCTCAAACAAATATCCTGATAGAAAAAGAATAATCCCGATAAGCTCGCTCAATTAATCACCACAAACTAATATCCTGCAAACAAAAACTATTTTATTCTCAATTAAAAGCGAAGACTAAAACATAATGACAAAAAATTCAAAAATACAATCCAAAATTATTATCAACCTCGAATCATCAACCCACAATCAAAACTGTATTCTAAAAACTATATCAACAAACTTAGACAAATACAAAAGTAATACTTTCAAACGAAAATACCAAGAAAAAAAATACCACCATGAGCCCATTCTCAAATGTTTATAACGAAATTAGAGCCCAAAACAAATTTCCATATCAAACTTTCGGTATGAATAATTCCAGCTTAACAAAATGATACCCTTATATTCTAGTATATAACACTAAACTCGGTGAACCCTAAACCTAACTCTCACTTATAAACAATACATGTCTTTTTGACTTGGATAAAAAAAACACACAGCTCCTAACAAAACAAAACGCACGCCACTTATGTCTTCTCTATCTCATCTCAACTCTTTGATAATATCCTGGCCCCAACAACACAATATCTCTTATTTCTATTGTATATGACACGACACACAAACCACATAAACAAAACAACGTAAGTTTGGTTTGAAGTTATTTTACCAATATTTTCAGGTAAAGTTTTCTTTTCATGTAGTTTTTTTAGTGTTGGTTTATCCGAAATAAAGGAAGATCTTGAACACTCTTGTTCTTGATTTTTCTTGTAGATTTCAAAAATAAAAAAGAAGCAATGCCTTCAACAAGATCTTTGATGACCTTGGTTTGTGTTATGATATCTTAAATATTTTGTCTTTGAATTTAATACACAAAAATCATTGAGATCTATATTTATTTATTTATATTTATTTTTTATAATCTGTGATGGTGAAGAAAAAATAAAATATGTTGGTTGTTGTGATGAAGAGAATGAGATTAGATCGAGTCGAAGTTGTTATTGATGATGAGAGTTTCGATTCTGATGAGGGTTTGGAGTTGTGTCTAGATCTTTAGGTTGCATGATAGTTATATGTTCTTGATCTATGAAGATGAATGATGTCGAATGGTTATGGGTTATTAAAAAAGTTTGACACAAATCTGAGATCTAGTTTGAGTTCTTGTTTTGAGGCTGTCTTTTTTTATTTAAGATCCGTGATGAATCTGATTGTGTGTTTAGATCTTGTTTAAAGATCTTGAATCTTCTTGTTATACACACACAACAATAACTGGGATCTATTTGTTTGAGTACATATTTCGCAGATACATATTTCGCACACTTAAAAAAAATTAACAGAGTTTCTTTTCAGAAACTTGTCATATTTCACCCAAATTTGTACCTGTCATATTTCGCTCAGCATGTTTCGCTCAACATATTCAACTCAGCATATTTCGCATAAAAACGGTTACCAAAAACGTGTTTTGACCGTTTGACCAAAAAGTCAAATAGAAATTCAAACTTCTCAAAATTAGTTACAAATCAGTTAGAAATCAGTTAGATCTAAAAATAACTGTTTTTGTTTTTTTATTTAAGAAAAATAAGCACTGAATAAGCAGATTAGAAATAAGCAGATCTGAAACATATAAGCACCAAAATAAGCAGATAAGCAGACTGAAAAGATCTGTTTATCCTTTATAAACACTTCAGAAAAAGCAATTAACAGATAAGCTGACAAGCAGATTTAAAAAGCAGATTTTGACCAACAGTTAATCACTAATAAGCATGAAATCCTCAAAATGAATCTGATAAGCACAATCTTAATAGAAAAAAATCATTAATAAGCTGAAAAGGCTGAGCAGATAAGCACGAATTAGAATAAGCACACAGAATAAGCTTGAATAACGTCTGAATAAGCTCAAAACTCGACTGCATAAGCTCAATAAGAAATTTGAATAAGCTAATAAGCTCGAATAAGTAGAAATAAGCAAATTCTCAATCTCACAAACACAATCAAACACTAAAAATAAGCACTAATACGCAATTATTGGCTCTTGATACCACATATTAAGCAGTATATCTTGATTGATGACTAGTGTGTGAAGATCAAGGTATAATAGCGTGTGTGTTTCTAGAGAGAGAAATGACCTAACTTATTTTTTGATTAATTAATATTGATACAACTGACTTGGTGTGGAGGATTACATCATTTTGGTGGCATTTATGTCTTATTTATACTTAGAGATGTGCTAAGTATAAATAAATTACAATAGTAGTCCCTATACTATTTCCTTCTAAGCACATTGATCCTAATCTTTATCAATCCTAGTATTACATCATAATGTGGAATTTATCTTTAATTCCAACAGGTACAATGGCTCTTCACCCTCTTGCTTGAAGTTGCGAATGTCTTCAAGTTGTTTAGCGGTCTTAGATGGTGGACAGTACCATTTGATAAAAGCCTTTTTAAGGAGATCCCATGTATTAATGGTTTATGTAGTTAGTCTATCCACCCACCTTTTTGCGGCTCTAGTGAGTGTGATTGGAAAAACATAAAGCATGAATGCATCACTTGACACTCCTAGAATGTTAAACAAACTGACGATGTCCAAAACCCGATCAATGTGTTCATGGGCGTTGTCATTTTTGTTTCCTGAAAAGGTGTCTTCCCGGAATTCTCGCAAATCCCACATGAATTGACTCTTAATCTCAAAACTGACATTGTCCCTGATTTCTGGTCTAACCACGCCTGGTGCCTGGTTTCCTCGAGTCAACGTCAAATATTATTCCATGGTGAGGTTGTTGATATTTTCCCCAGCCATAATGATTCCAAAAAAACAATAAAAACTAGTGCAAAAATAAAATGCAAAGAATACAAAAACTCAGATTACTACTAATTTTTAGCTCTTTGGAAATGGTGCCAAAAACTTGATGCGTATTTTCTTTTAAAGAGATAATTTAACAAGTTTTAAATTTATAAAAACTCGTTCACTGATGTCTACATGCACTAACAAGCAGAGAACCCAGTCGTGTGTAATGTAGGATTGGTAAATCCGAGGTCGTCCCAAGAGCTAAGTTTAGATTAGTTATAGTTTGAAATGTCACAGGTTTGAAAATGGTCTTGAATAATTTTGAGAATTAAGACAGAAAGTAAATGCGAAAAAGTAAATTGAGAAGAACTATAGGGAGAAAAGCGTGCTAACCTAGTTACTTTATTACTACTGTATATGACATGTTTCCTAGTGCAAGGTCTAAGTATCATTTTATTAGTGTTCTAATATTAAAAGATCTGAATTGACGTTCGAGGTCTGCCTTATACTTCCATGTATCCCAATTGCTCGAAATTCTCGATGTTAAGGTATCCTAGTTGTAGCTATTAAGTACCAACCATCTAAAAGACTTGTTTATAACCTAAATTGATTATTAACCCTCTTTGAAAGAGTTCCAGCACTTCTTTAAGTATTTAGGGTAATTAAGGCTATGATCTGATCGATTCCTACACTAGGATAGATTCTAACTTATCCTAGTACCTTTGTAATCCTAAGTTCAGCGGTTTACCTAATAAAAGGACTAACCGGATCAAAACTACCTTTCAATATTGCCAAAACGTAGGGATCTATGACAAGCTATAAGGATATCTAATCAAACGATAATCAAACATGAAACATTAATCATAACATTAGTAATTACATAACTAGGCCAACACTAAAAGTGCTTAGCCACTCATGGTAACAGAACAGTAAGAAATAATGGAAGGATTCATTGATCACAAGCTCATAATTCTTACAGGATCTGTTTATGAATGATTAAATACAAAAGTAAGTAAAGTGATTTCTCCCTTGGACTTCAGATGGATTTCTTCGACCTATGGAAGCTTGGTTCGCCCCTTGATGCTGTGGTAGAAGGGTTGATGATGAATATGCAGAATAAGGGCTCTATTTATACTTTTCGAACTTGTTACGGCATAACCGTTGTGTGTGGTTACGCCGTAATCATGCTTATGTGGGCTTCCTTATCGTAGGCAAATTTATGTTACGGCGTAACTTCAACACCTTGTTATGCCGTAACGCTGACTCGGATGACTCATCATTCCTTAATGAGATGTGTTACTGCGTAAACTTTGCAAGTGATTACGCCTTAACCTTGGTGATGACCATTCTTGCCTTAATTAAGTTTTGGCGTAACCTATGCGGGATGGTTACATCGTAAAACATCTTAAAAATCCATATTTGCGTGTTTTTGTGTCCAAATCCCATGTTTCTTGCATAAATGCCTTATTTCTTCCTGAAAACAATAAATGAGTGATTAAGTACCATTTTTAGGTATTTATGACGTAATTACAAGCATTTTGATAGGGAATTTGATACCAAAAAATATTAAATATTTGATGTTATCAAATATCCCCCCACTTGACTTCTACTTGCCCTCAAGTAGACCTGTTGGAATAATTTATAAAGAGATTTCCCTAATTTAACTCGGAGAAATGAATTCATAATTTACTTATGCTAGAAAACCTCAAAGACGAACACCTTACAAAAAAGGGGATCAAAAATCACTCAACTCTCAAACTAGTCTAAGTGTTTTATTTTCTGGGTGAGCGCTCAATAGCACTGTCATAGCATGTATTCTATCATAAGTCACAAGTCTCCACCAACTAGAGTTAGGATATAAATGGTTTACAAAGGCAAATAATTGTTACTTAATCATTTATATTTACGAATTGCAGTAATTATGGAGTACTTGGTGAATATTAGCAAAAGGCGCGTATCCATCAAGGAAGATACGGCGTATCCATGCCTGCACTCACCAGAGACCACAAAGGAAACAAGTTCAATATGCCGTATCCAGAGAAGACCAATACGCCATATTGGATATATAGCACATGAATATTCTGGAAGATATCAAACGTGGTCCCTACTCCAAGAAACTCCAATACACCGTATCCAATACCTTGGATACGCCATATCGACATCGACTCCAGACCCTATAAATACAAAACTCAAAAACGAGTTTTATGTGTGCTAAATCATATTCTCGATACCTAAACCACAAAAGTCAATTTTTAGAGGAGAAAAAGAGCATATGAGGTCTTGAAACGCATTCCAATCCATAGGAGACAACGTATAATTTCTTATACTTTTATAATCGTTCAGTTTTTGGTATCATTTGTTAACTCGATTAGTTTACATTGGCTAAAACAATTACTCTTGTATTAATTATGATGTTTGAAGGCTAATACCTTTGGGCATTAGCCATTATTATAAAGATCTGAATGTTTGGTCTTGTTTATATCTCAATTTCTTAATTTATCATTATATGCTTGTTTATGTTTATCAATATACTTGTTTACATGCTTTTGTATGCGAACTATCATTCAACTGGATCTAGTGATACGGACCAAGTAATCTAGATGTCGGGATAGCTCGCTATATAGTGATTTATACATCTAGAATCATAGGATCAAAAATATTATCCTTCTAAAACTGTGCTAAGGATACGCTTCTGGCTTAACTAGTTAACGGAAATTGTCTTTGGTTTATTAAACATGTTGACTAGTAGGTGAATCTAGATAATTCAAAAAATAATGTTCTGATTCCATTGGATAGTTGGACGAGTGGACTACTATAGTATAAATTTCCATTAAGCAGTTAGTGGGTAAAGTCTCTATGAGTTAGGGTTTAACAAGATCACCATTGCTTTAATCCCTAAGATAGATTATAATCAGCAAATAAGAATGCTATATGGCGGATGCTTTTATTATGAAGAATTCCATGTGTATAGGTCTTAGGATGAAAGTCTGCCTAAGTCTAGAATGATATGCTTTCGAGATAATGTATCATTGCATGAATAACAAACAACTTTATCGGATAAGATGGCTAATACTGTTTTATATCTTAAGGCTCGGTCGCTATTTTAGTCTTCTGTTATTACTTGGAGTGGGTTAGTGTCTTGAGTTGATTTAGTCTCCAACCAAACTTGTGCCAGTTCTCAGTGAACCCCATGCTTACATGTTTGAATTCGGGATTAAAACTACATAAGATTATCATAGGTTTAATTAGATTAGAAATTAAATAGTTTAATAACCAGATATAAATAAATTGAGGAGATTTACTCGCTTCAAGTGTTCGACACCTACTTACCACATATTACCAACGAACGGGTATACAGGGCCGTTAAAGGTTGTTTTTGGTTAAGTCAGCAAAATATAAGTTTAAAAACTATAAACATTAAAAAGTATAACACAAACGAACATCAAGTTTTATGGCGCCGCTGCCAGGAGTTGAAAATTAATTTGATTTTTATTTTTATTTTGGTTTTTAAAACGTAGATCTAACCTTAGGAGTAGTGTAATTAGTTTAGTGTATATTCTTGTATTTTATGTATATTTGTTTATTTGTTAGTTTAATGTTTGCATGTATATTTGTTGCATATTTATTGTTTTCGTAATAACACTATTAGGTAGATAACTCGATACGACGTATCCATTCCATGGATACGGTGTTATCCAACTTTCTGCCAAATACAACGTATTCATTCAACTGATTATACGGCGTATTCACTTCTATTGAATACGGCGTATCGATCATCTGGAACAGAACCAGAATCCTATGTTTTTATCTTTGATTTTCGTGATAAATTTTTTTTATCCTAAAAGAGCCTGTCCTACTGATTATTTATCCCTTGTTACAGGTAGTGCATGACAAGGAGAGCGAACTATTCACACCTTACAAAGAACCTGAACGAGAATTTCGATCATCTAGGAGACACTTCAAGACACTAAGTCTTGACGAATTGAGATCGCCTGATTTCAATTTATTTTCTGACCAAGAATACTCGGAGGAAGAAGTTGCGGAAACAATGGCGGAAACTATGGAGCAATACATGAGCAAGACCCGAGCTGACTATGGATCGGGGGTTGCTAGGCCCAAAATTGAAGACAAGGATAACTTTGAACTAAAGGGCCAATTTCTCAAGGAACTACGTACTAACACCTTCAGCGGTTCGGATCATGAAGATGCGAACGAACACATTGAGAAAGTTCTTGAGATCGTCGATCTATTCCACATTCCAAATATTACTATAGACCAAGTGATGCTTAGAGCATTCCCTATGTCCTTGACTGGAGCCGCAAGCCGTTGGCTAAGAAACGAACCAACTGGTTCAATTACAACTTAGGATGGTCTTAAAATAAAAATTTTGAACAAATATTGCCCACCTGCTCGAACTGCAAAGAAGATGGAGGAAATCAACAACTTTCAGCAAGAACCAGATGAAAACCTTTACCAAGCATGGGAGCAATTTAAAGAACTCTTGATGAAGTGTCCTCAACACTATTTAACGGAGATGCATGAGGTAATCTTGTTCTATAATGGATTGGGAATTCCTACTCGACAGATTCTTGATTCAAGAGGTGCAATACCATCAAAGACTGCTGCTGATGCAAAAGTAGCCATCCAAGAAATGGCTGAATACTCTCAAAAATGGCACAATGGAACATCTAGGTCAAGAAGTATTGAAACTTCTGACGGATTGGCAACTATACAAGCACAACTCAACAATCTAAGAAGAGAGATCAAGAAAGTGAATGAAAAAGTCTATGCTGCTCAAGTTGGATGCGAAAAATGCAAAGGACCCCATTACACCAAAGATTGCCCACTAAAAGAAGAAGGGAAAATCCTCGGAGAAGCTTACTACACATAATTTGGTGGACCTTTTCAAGGAGGGGGATATAGAGCAGCAGCTTCGGGATTCTATCAAAGGAACAATGCAAATCCTTTGTACCAAGAACGAAGGCAATCTATGGAAGATAACCTAAGAAAGTTTATGAGTGAATCAGCAAAGAGACATGAAGAAACCTCTAATTTGATTAAAGAAATCCGAGCTTCGACAAATGCTGCCATTCGAAACCAAGGAGCATTTAATAAAACTTTGGAAATCCAAATCAGGAAAATGAGCAAGGTACTACAGGAAAGAGGATTTGGAAGTCTACCTAGCTCTACTGAAGCGAACCCAAGAGATCAAGTTAAGTCAATTTCAACTACTATTGAAGCTGATTCATACCCGATACGCCGTATTAGATCCTCCCAATACGCCGTATCCACTGGACACGAGACAAGACAAATAACGATTTCGTTTCTAAGTCGTTTGAATGGTTACTACTATAAAAAAAAGAAGGGATCATATGGACCACAATTCTCGAAAGCTTACTCTGAAGCTTAACAATCCATACCCCGAAAGGAGAAAGACCCAGGGAGTTTCAATTTACCTTGCTTTATTAATAATATTTTCTTTGATAATGCCCTTGTTGACTTAGGACCCTGCGTTAGTGTTATGCCTCTCTCAACCTACCTTAACTTAGGATTAGGCGAATTAGCTCACACTAAGTTGACAGTTGAATTAGCAGACACGACTGTGAAATATCCAAAAGGAATAGCTGAAAACATGCTAGTAAGTATTGGTAAATTTGTTTTCCCAGTAGAATTTATAATTCTAGATATGCCCGAGGATATCAAAGTACCCGTGATCCTTGGAAGATCATTTTTGTCTACCGCCCATGCTAAGATTAAGGTTTACAAAAGAAAGATTACTTTAAGGGTCGGGGAATGTTAGGTTCATAAAAAGTGTCAATTATGTGGTTTAGTTAATAGTCTTTATTTTGTTTAGTAGAAAGTAG
>BQNB010025929.1:0-52590 GCA_026074375.1 Tanacetum coccineum
CCACAAATCACTAAACTCAACCAAAACACCCTAATCTTAACACAGCCGTTAAGATCCAACCCTCAATCGATCAATAAACCCACCAGATCAAAAAACCCCTAATTTTTCCCTGGAAACCCTAAAAACCAAAATCACGATTCAGAGCAACCTGGCTCTGATACCATGTAATCTGAATAAAAAACAACTCAATAACACCAAAAATATTGCACATAACCAACCTTCATTTGTGCTCTTTTATGAAATACAATAAGACTACTCCTTAACTGAGTTATAGCCAAATAATTACAAAAGACTATGATTGTTCCCCACTAGGTGGATTCCAATCTATCCTTACTACAAAACACTCCGACACTCAGAATTCAAGATCAATTATGATTGATCTTGACTACAAGACTAAAGACTTAGTTATCACAATGATAACTAATTAACAGATGAACAACGAGATGAACAAAACAGACGAAACCAAAGAGAGTATACAATGAGATATCAAAAAACTGAATGAAACCCTAAGAGATGATAAACTTAAATAGGCTAGCTATTTACACTTAAAACCCTGAAGAAAGCTCTAGCTGCTAGACTCAACATAAACTCTCACACAACAACACAACTTTAGAATAAGGCAAAACCAGCCCCCTCTGACTTATTGACTTTATGTTTGAACAAAAGTTTTTATCATTAGTATTAGTTAACCATTTGATATAACCTTTTGACTTTGTATAATCATTTAACAAAATTTGTCAGCTAAGTTTGACAAAAAAATTATCTATAACATCAAATGATCGATTATTTTGATAACTCATTCCGACTCATGATACGTCGTGTTTTACGGTTTTTAGGTATTAGGTTATATATTTTTCTTGCTTTTGAATCACGAGGGATGGGTTCTTCTTCCTTTAAATTGACATTAAACATCAATAACTAGAAACACAAAAATAGATAGCAAACGTGAAGAATCGTAACAACGCCCTTAATCCAAACACAAACTTTTTTGATAACTTAAGCGCAAAAAAAAGATTGGTTGAAGGTTTGCATTAAACAGATGGGTGTTCATGAGGCGGTTTGGGTCGGTTCGGTACAGTTGGAACTTTTGAACATCCATCGTGGGATGGTAGTTTATATGTTACATCCGAAAACCGAATCGTATAAGGCTGGTAATCCGTACATATGGACCCAAAACGAACGGATTCCCGAGATTCATCCATCTAGCCATTCTAAACAATTATATAAGTCCAACCATATTAAATCACGTGTAATATAATAAACGTAAATGTCATTGGATTAACATCAAAATAAAAACATTCAAATCATCATGTATAACAAATTAACTAAAACTATTTTATTCAACGTTCAAAGTTACGAGTTTAATGAAATGTAATACATAGACAGTAGTGAGTATTCACATAATTAGTTTAGTAAAGATCCGTTATACTAGAAAATTAGTCGATGTTTGTATGATGTACATAGGTTTGCTAGGAGTTAATATATTTCATAATTTTCAAAGAAAAACAAAGAAAAAATATGTGTAGATCTTTTACAGATATATAGTTGAAGCTACATGCATATAATATACGGTTCACCTCAGCAACCGTGGATAATTGAAAATAATAATTGAAACCAAATCTTGTTAATGGATTTTTCTAGTTTCATGATTTTTCGAATTCAGTTTCTTTGTTTATTTTTTTTTTGGGTAAAGGGGTAAAGTGCCCCTGGTAAATTGTATTACTTAAGCCCCACAGGGGTATCATTTGTACTAGGAGTTTGATAAGCCCCTCAATCTTCCTCATCCACCAAGGTACTTAAAGCATCAAATGAATTCAAAATAGGAGTAGTAGCCTTATTAGCCGTTTGTACCTTTAGATTCCTAAATTACTTCCTAACACGACTACGAAGGCGGATATCAAATTGATCACAAAAATCTACATCAATTTCATTAAATTATAAACCTGAGCCTCGTATATGTCAAAGAAATCAATATCATCTTTACAAAATCCTCCTCCACCAGTCGAAGACATATATCTAGAAGTCTCGTCGTCAGGAAACTCAACTTCATCCTTATCAGACTCTACCAATCGGTCCCCCATAGAAGTACTGGGCTTGCTAGCCGATGCCACGTTCGTTACATTCATTTCCAGCGGTTTCCCATGCTCATCCACAAGCACAAGTTTCTCATCCAGCATTTGTCTTTTAAGTTTATTAATCTTAGCTACCATACGCGTAGCATTTGTAATAGGAGTTTGATTACCCCTTCTATCTTCCTTATCTACCATGGTACTTAAAGCATCAAATGAATTCAAAATAGGAGTAGTAGCCTTGTTATCCGTTTGTACATTTGGATTCCCATTAGTTTTTTGCCGTTTTTGGTAGAAACCGGGCGGTACACAAAAGTAGACTTAGGTTTCAAGCCAACCGGAGGTCTACGAGTAGGTTGACACGCCATCTTGGATTCTTTGATATATCTGAAATGATTTTCTTATGACAATCATCTAGGACGTGTCCAAAGACCTTGCATTCTGAACGTCAAAGAGGTTCTCACTCGTACTTAACATGAATAGTGCTCGTTGTAAACCCCTCACCACTAAATTTAGGAACTACAATGGTGTCTCTCAAATCAACATCAACTTTAAGCTCAATCATAGCTCTAGCATAACTAACCCTACCCCAAGAATCAGTGCACATAGTTGCATTGTAAGAATCTAACATCAACGGGCTACCAAGTTTGGTTACAATAGCACTCAACTCATCTTCTATAAAAAAAAAGCAGTAACATCATACTTTACCTAAACAGGGATATTACAAACATCCTCCTTCGTAATATTCGCATCTGGAGTCCATTGTTTAAGAATCAATGGCACATTGCGAATTAACCATAGGCCACTCTCTAACATAGCTTACATCCCTTCTTTAGAACAAAACTTGAAGAAATGCATGTCTTTAATCATCATTTACTTAACAAGGCCAAATTTCCCCATGTATTCTTCACATAGTTCTCAACAACCAGATAAGACACACGTTTGCCCAGAAAGAACCCGTAAACAGTAGTGTTAAGGCGTTCATTCACAACACTAACCGATTCTTTTGGGACAAGAATATCCACACCCTTACCAGCCGACGTAAACAAAAGTCGAAAGTTAACAATTTTCTGGCTCGTATTTCCTTTAACTTTTGTAGCAAAAGATATCGAATTGGGAACATTTCCCACAGTCAACTGAGTGAATGACACACGTTAGATGTAACAGAAATATAACGCCTCACCACCATTACCCACCTTCAACTGCTCACGAACCACCATCATTGCTACCTTCATTAGTCAAAACCAGATTCTGATTCTTTTCCTTCACACCCCTCTCACCCCCACTCCCTTTTTTACTCAAAAAACCTCGTTCCATCCTCGACACATACAATCCCTACGCAAAACCCAACAATAGCATAAACCAACCTCAAACAACATTTTTAACCTTGAATCACGCACAACCAAACGAACCAGTAGTAAGGTTAAACAGCTAAATCGACGTAGGGTCGAATTAGGGTTAGTAACAGTTAAAAGATTGTATTAACAACCTTGAATCATACACAACCAAACGCACCAGTAGCAGGAATGATAACCCTAACACGACTTAAGGTCAAATTAGGGTTAATCAATACGAATTAAGCAATCAGTCTCAAAAAGAAAAACAAACCCAAAAGCAGATGGATGAATCGTTTAAGTAAAATCAAACCCTAAACGATTTAGATCAAACCCTAAAAATCAAAGATTATTTATGAATTGTTAGGTTCTTTATAATACAAAGTTAAATCAAGAAAAGAAAAGGATCATGAATCGAATTGAAGATATTAGGATAGATGCGATTGAATGAAAGGGATGTTAGGGTTTATTTTTTTCCAATACTCACCAAAGGGGGGTACAACTTTCAGTTTCTTCGTTTATCAGTATTTTTTTGATTTTTTTTATTTAAATGGGTCGGCTCAGTTTGTCGGTTTCTCAGATTCTTTGAACACCGCGGTTAAATGGTTATTCAAAATTATGTGGTTAAACAATATGAAGGACTTGCTAAAAATTGTTAAGGGTTTCTATCAAACGAACTTTGCAGTTTAATTGATTTTCTTAATGGTTAAACAAAGGATAAAAAAGTTTAGTGATTAAGCTACCAATAAAAATTAATCCATAATTAGCGAACTTCTAAAATGTATTTCTGTAGGTTTGTTTAGCAAACTTCTAAAAATATTTATTAATTAACTAGGTGATGAATAAAACGAAGTTTGGAACCCGCGCTCCACCGCAGAGCGTGAGGGACTCACTCTGAAACGGACTGTAACCCCAAAGGTTATTTTCGTAAATTGTCGACGAAAATATTTACGGAAATAATCTCCGAGTTATAAGTCCATTGCAAAGCTAGTCCTATTTTTTATTTTAAATATTAATGCTAAAAAAAATTAAAAAAATGTTAACGGTCGTTACGTAACAACCGTTAGTACTAACGACCGTTAATACTTTTTTTAATATTAAATTGGCTTCGCAAAACGTGTAACTTACAATTACCAAGGCAAGTATCGCCGTTTAATATAGTTAATAATTGTCACTATGCAATAGGTAAGAAAAAAAAACTGATAAATATGTTTTTTTTCTTAATCAATTGGGTACCCGCGCATACCAGCGACGATAAATATAGTTAAATTATAAACATAATAGATAAAGTATCATTTTGGTGCAGATGCGGAAAGCTGAAGTAGTTCACTACCCGCACACGAAACAATTTTCAAACCAACTTTCCCGGCAATTCCCAATCCGCTTAGTGAAGGCTCTTCACAACACTCCAACTCCATATTTGTTCCTTGTATGCTAGGTTTTTTGTTGTTTTCTCGCGACGTCATATTGACATCATCATTTTCACATGTATAAAAACTTTCACACTTTCTTACCCGTCAAACACTCTCTACATAAATATATAATTTTGAAGAATCAAGATTTTACTGATTTAAATTAAAGTTAAACTTGTAAAAAATTTGAATCCAAATAAAACAAACCAACTAAACATGTAAAAAAACTAAAAGTTCGATATAGTATATCAAAATAGATATTGAATTAAAAAGTCAAAACTTTTAGAAACATGATGAAATTAAATAATAATAACAATAAATAGTTAAGAATATATTTTAATTTGAAAGTAAAAGTAATTTTTTAATCAAGAATGACACGTGTCATATGTGGTTTTTCACAATTTTTGAAAACTGAGATGTTGTTATTTAATTGTTATTGGTTTCTGTATCTTAAATGCTTTATATAAGAATAAGAGTAAAGTGCAAAAAACATCCATGTCGTTTGCTAAATATCCACCGCACACCTTGACCTAAATATTGTTCCAATATCATCCCTCCGTTAGTAAAAGTAGGTCACCGTATATCTCAGGGGAATGAACGGTGCAAATAGTTTGTGAGTTTAGGGACAAAAACTAATGGCAAAATACATCCATGTGGTTTGCTCAAAGTCCGTCTCACTTCCTCACGTGCCTATCACTTTTTTCCCTTAAGTGACAAAATATTTGCGCCATTCGTCCCTAAGGATGTACGATGGCTCACTTTTATTAACGAAGTGATGGTATTTGGACAAGGTTTGAGCCAGGAATGCGATACTTAAGAAACCACAAAGATTTTGCACTTTAAGCAAATAATAAGGGTAAAGGCCATTTATTACTAACCTATTTTTTTATTTGTACCGTAATGACCAACTTACTTTTTTTCGTACTCACTACACCCACGTACATTTAAATTTTGTTTTATATCAGCAATATTACCATAAAATGACTATATTACCCTTGTCTTCTCTACATCTACTCAGATCAATATGAGTTGACTTTTTTTATGCCAGATCTAACCCCTTTTCGCTTTGCTTTTCTTTATGTACCATTCCATGTATGTCAAATTTATCTTCATTTCATTTAACTCATTCGTAGAATCGGACTTATTTCTTTAGCTTTTCACCACAATGGCTGACAAATCATCGTCATTCAAATGCAATAACAATCTTTCATCATTATCAGTTATTACAACATCAGAACCCTCACCCTATCATTAATCATATTCTCAAATCCACCACCAAACCTAAACCCGGTTACCCACCGCCACTGACCACTAATACCAACACATACTCGTAGATCTTGAAAAAATAAGTAAAAAAAAAGAAACTTACATACCCTTCAAAAAGAAAAATATCCACCACAAACTCAAAACATGCCTAAAGACACAATAAAATCTCATAAATTTGAAATAAAAAAGACATAGCAAATTTAGAATAATAAAAGGGAGAAGAGGCCATATATGTCGTTGTAGGTGTAGCTGTAAACATGGTCGGAAACTCGAAACCAAAGATGATGGCCGGGTAAGTGGCCGGAAAAACTGACCATGGTCGAATCTTATTGCTAGAGAGAGCAGAGACTAAGAGATGAAAAATGAATGTGGCTAGCTTATCAACTGATGGTTACTTATTTGATCTAGAGTTTTTTTAGTTTAGATCTAGAGTTAATGTTCAGTCTGATGTAAATATGTTAAATAAGACAAGGGTAACATAGTCATTTTATGGTCATATTCATGATATATTAGTGATATCGAACAAATTTTGAATGTGCGTGGGTGTATTGAGTACGAAACAAAATAAGTTGGTCATTACGGTACAAATGAAAAAGTATGTTGGTAATAAATGACATTTACCCAAATAATAATGATAAAGAAGTATAGATTATAAGGGTCCGTTTGGTTTGTAAAAAGGTTTAGAATCGGAATCGGATTTGATATGGGAATAAAAGATAATAAAGTAAGAGAAAATAATAATATTAAAGTAAAAAATATATTTTAATAGTTTAATAAAAAAATCTTGTAAAAGAAAGTATATAAAATATATATTTTTTATTAATTGATTTAAGGGTATCTGAGAGAAGATGGTGATGTGGGACCCATGAGAATGTATGAATCAACTATTCCTACCCTTCTTGTCATGATTCAATTTTTTACCATGGCCCACCATTCATTCATTCATTTTTGGACCAAACATCTAACAAAATGTGTCAAACCATTCCTTCAATCCAAAAGTAGGATAACAAACGCCCCTAAAAGAATAGTTATTTCAAGTGGATGGATGCTATATGAAATGTAATAAAGGATATCTCACTTAGGATAAAAAATAATGATTAGAAAAGGGACGGGACGTTCGGTGGAGATCGTCATCTTTCATCCTTTTGTAATCCGAACTCTGCTTTTTTTAACAGATTCGCTCTGTGCCTAACCACCTTGCTCACCTAAGAATCTCCATTGAAGATATAGAATCCGCCACCAACAACTATGCAGGAAAAAATCTCATAGACACAGATGGATTTGGAAAGAGATACAAGGGGCAGCTCTTGTGGTCCGGTGAGTTGATAGATATCACTGCTGTGAGGTTAATTAATAAAGAATGGGATGGAAAAGAACAACAGTTTTGGACGGAGATTTCCATGCTATCTAGTCTCAAGCATAATAATCTTGTTTCTATTGTTGGGTTTTCTAATGAAGTTGGTGCAGAGACCATTATTTATAAATGCGAGTCTAGGAAAAGGCTCGAAAACAATCTAAGTGACCCGATGTTGCTGACATGGGTGAAGAGATTAGAGATTTGTGTCGGTCTTGCGCATGCATTGAGCTACATACATTATGATGAGACACGCGATTTCAGTGTTATACACCGGAATATAAGCAGTCACACGGTTCTATTAAATGATGATTGGGAACCCACTTTATCTGGTTTTGAACATTCCATGAAAATTAACGCATCTGAAAGGCACCATTCTTTCCATACTGATTCAGTTTGTTCTAGAAAGGGGGATACAGATCCAACATGTTTAGAGACTAACAGCGTGAACCACCAGTCAGATATCTACTCCTTTGGGATAGTATTGTTTGAACTATTGTGTGGTAGGAAATCAATAAGTGACGATCAAGATAATAAGTATTTGGCTCCGGTGGCAATTTTTCATTATAGAGAGAAAATACTCGATGGAATAATTGATCCGAGTCTATGGGAACAAATGAATCCGCGATCATTTAACATTTTCGCGAAAACAGCATATGACTGCTTGAATGAAGAAAGATCCCAACGGCCGAGTATAGATGAGATTGTCACAAGACTTGAGAAAGCTTTGGAACTCCAATTGGTACGTGAAAATGCTGTAAGAGTATCTTTATCTTTCTATCTTAGTAACTGCTCTATAAAAGGAAGAGTAACAATTATTCACTTATTGCTGTATTTGTTGCCATTGATGTTACAGGAACACTCATCAGCGGTGGCCGAAGTTCGAGGGACATCATCCAGTAATGAGGAGGTAATTAATTCTTTCTAAGTCTTGTTGTAAGCCACTCAAATCATTTAAAAAAAGGAAAATGTCAAAACAAGAGAAACTATAAAGAACTAGGCGAGCTAGTAGAGAGGGGGCAAATTAGCAAAATTATTTGTAAACAGAATTTGAAATTAACTATAAATTGTTAGGTAAGTTTGAAAAAAGAATGAAAAAAATGACATATATGTTAAATGTCATGTTTTGACTTTTAAAGTTTTTATTTTTCAACTTTAATCTTAACTATCTTTTTTGAATATATGATACTTGATGTGAAATATATGAATGAATTAAGTTTTAAATACATTTTCATTGGTATAGTTCTCATTAAATATTATAGAGTTAATTGCATAAATCGTCCCTGTGGTTTGTCGGGTTTTACGGAATTGATCCCTAAAAACTATTTTAACGGATCATCTCCCTGTGGTTCTGGCCCGTATCGGGTTTGGTCCCTTGACCACTAACTTTGTTACATTGACCGTTAATTGCTGGTTTAAATGATAGAAGTGACATAAATACAATTATAGGTGTTTCATAAATGGTCCCTCTGGTTTGCTGCGTTAAGTTTTTCTAAAATTTTTGTTTTTTTTGTTTTTTAAGTATTGTTTTATTTCTTTTTTATTTTAACTTTTTATACGTTTATTTACCGTACTTTTTACATTTTTGTACGTTTGGTACGTTTTCGTACGTTTTGTCGGTTTTTATCTCTTTGAACGTTTTTATACGTTTTTCGTTCGTTTTTGTCCTTTCTCGTACGTTTTTTATGATTTTCTGAGTTTTTGAACTTATTTGTACGTTTTCATCCGTTTTTGTTGGTTTTTGAACGTTTTTATATGTTTTTCGCCGTTTTTGTACGTTTACATATGCTTTTTTACATTTTTCCAAGTTTTTGTCCGTTTTCATATGCTTTCATCAGTTTTCATCCGTTTTTATCAGTTTTAGACGTGCAAAAACTTTGAAAAACACTAAGAAACGTATAAATAAAATCATTTCAAATATAAATAACACTTTAAAAAAAGGTATAATAAAATATGTTCAAGTAAAAAAAAGTATAATAAAAACGTTAAAAAAAGTATAAAAAACGTACGTACAAAAAATGTTAAAAAACGTATAAATAAAATCGGTTCAAATATATATAAAACGTTAAAAAAGCGGTAAGTATAAATAAACGTTAAGTCGTATAAGAAAACATACATACAAAAAATGTATAAATAGTATAAATAAAACATTAAAAAAATATTTAAAACGTATAAAAAACATTGAAAAAAACATATAGATAAAAATAATAATAATAATAATAAATTTAATGAATGGACTAAATCTGTAATATCTAACCAACCATATGGACCATTTACGAAACACCTATGAGGGTAGTTTAGTCATTTCAGTCATTCAAATAGTCAAACTAACGGAAAAATCGGTCAAGGGACCAAACCTGATACGGGGAGAGGATCCATTAAAAATAGTTTCTAAGGACCAATTTCGTTAAACTCGACAAACCACAGGGACGATTTATGCAATTAACTCAATATTATATAACACAAATAAATGTATATTTAAAGTTAAGGTTTAAAAAAAACTTTAAAAAGTTAAACTAGACACTTAATGTGAGATGGAGGGAGTAATGCAATTTTGGGTTAACATACAAATATAATACTAAACTTTCAAAAGAATGCACCTAAGCTAACGAAATTTTATTTTTTTCATTTGTGTTACTGAAAACTTTCACTTAACTTGTAAAAATATACGTAAAAATCATTGAACTTGAAAAAACACGACATATATGTTATGTGAAAACTAGAAGAAGGGGGAGGGGGGCTGAATAGTTTACCGTTTAAAAAAAATAAAACTAGATTATTTACTTATGTGAATTCAAGAGATATACAAGTGCGTATATGATAGCGATGCAATAAGAAAATAAATAAATGCAATAATGAAGTAAATAAAGAGATGAAAGATCAAACAAAAGACATGAGGATTTATAGTGGTTCGGCTACGAAGCTCCTATTCGTCTTACTCCACTCCCTGAATACCCAACTCGAGAGTTTTCTTCACTATGTCAACAAGCTCCCTTTAGGCGGAGAATACCATACAACGTCGCTTATACTTTTTCGAGTACAAAGCTAAATATCGAGTTATAGAACCAATTTAACACACTAAGTATTTTAATGCCTAAAATACTAAACAATCATACAACAATGATAACACAAAACAAATAGATGATGGTGGATAAATATCATAAATGTGATGACACAACTAAACTAATAATACTTGAAGCTTGAATATCTTTTTTGTGTTCTTCACTAAATAGTGGAATGATTGAATAACTTGTATTGGATTATAGAACAAGTATAATGATAAAGAAAGAAAATAAATATGCAAGAAGAAGGTTTGAAAATGGTGAATTTAAATGAAAACATTTGGCTCCTATTTACGTAGTATGACATCATATTGTTATTATCAAAATTTGAAGATCATAAAATATAAATATCGTTTTTACGAAAATATTTCTATTAACATACTCCCTCCGTCCCATATTAAGTGTCAAGTTTGACTTTTTGAGGTCTTTTTTCATCAACTTTGACCGTAATATTTGTGTTTGTGTTATATAATACTTAATAAAAATTATACCAATGAAAAATACATTCAAAAGCCTATCAATTCATATATTTTGCATCAAGTATCATATAACATAAAAAGAAATAATTAAGGTCAAAGATGAATAAAAAAGACTTGAAAAAGTCAATCTGGACACTTAATGTGAGACGGAGGTAGTATTACTTAACTATAAAAAATACGCGTTCATTAACTCTTGAAAACATAGAAAGTAATCTAAATTATAACATAAGAAATGAATAAAACGAAAGTTCGTTACCTTATGTGTATTTTTTGAAAAATTTAATGACATGTTTGTATATTAACCCCACAACTTTCGTTTGACCAAACGGTGGAGTCAACAAAGATGTTCATATTATATTGTGTGGATATATGTTCGTTTGACCAAACGGTCGTTCATATTTTAAAGTTTTATTATGTACCCTTATGGCCGCATAACAAAACCTTGATGGACTCACAACTCGTAAGTGGGTTTGGGCCAACCAACATGATATGAATATCTAACAAGAGGTTTTGTGCACGCGCGTTGCTGCGGGACTGTTATGGCATCTAAAAAATTACCACGTTAAAAAATATTCCGAGCTAACACATTATATTTGAATGCTTTTACGCAACTTTTCTTAAAAATAAATTTCAACTGTACAAATAAAACAGCTTAAAGAACAAAAAAAAATCCATACGTAGAGGCAAAGTTCTTTATGCAATGGGAAAAACCGAGATGTTTTTTTAATTTCAATAGATAAAAATTAAACTTCCAACTATTTTTATAAAATTGTGCGTACGTCAGAAGCATTGCATTATTGGGCATCGTTTTGTTTCGCAATTTCGAAGATTCTTTTCACGGTATTTTATTTTCTGAATGAATCGGTAGATATACGTAACATATTGATAATTAAGTTTGTAATTACCAAAAAGCCGCAAATTTCTACAAGTTTTAGGTTTTCTTGGTAACTTATACTTGTTAAGGGTAAGTTTTGTAAAATTTTTTTTTATTTTTTGGTCTCATGGTCTAAACATTTTCGTTTTTTTTTTTTTTTTCTTTTTTGGGTTTTTTTTCTTCTTACCAATGGGCCATTGATGGGCCAATTCTTTTGCGTTCGTCAGGCTGATTACAAATGGCCGAGTAATGAAAGTTATGCGTGTGAACAGTGAAGAAAAAACAGTGAATACGACGTCAAAACCCACGTAGTTTTTTTGTATGTGCGAATTTTGAAGTAGTATTTAATAGGTCAAAAAGTTATTTTTAAAATACTTTTATTCTTATTAATGTTTAAGAAACATTGCTTATGGGTTGCTTAAAATAAAAATTGACGGTTGTTTGGTATAGTACTTCTCAAAAATATATCGGGTTATTTGAGGTTCAACAGGAAACGAAACAAAAAAATGGGTACTTACCTGACCACGGATATAAGTGTCTTTTTGATATGTTTTTAAAAACGGATTAAATCGGCTCGGTTGAAGTGACCGTTGAACCCGGGCCAAAAGAGGGTCGGAAGGGACAGGGTTGGAAGTTGGACGGGTTTTTTTTTTTTTTGTTTGAGACCGGTATTAAACGCCGGTTTTTTTCATTAACAGGGTTGACCGGTTTGATAATCTCGGCTGGGTCGTGACTTCTTTTTTAAATCTAACAAAAAACTTTTTTTTCTATATTTTTTTCTAAATTTAATTGACAAATTGAAGTGGTGATGACTAATAATAGTTATAATAGATTTAAAACTAACTTAAAACAACAATTAATATCGTTTAATCATATTGTATTACAAACTTGCAATCATAAATTAATTGTTTTTGCAAATCTTTTGCTATGATATTGTTAGGGTGCGTTTGGTTTGTAAGTGAGTTTAGATTCGAATTTAGATTTGGGTTTGATTTGAAAGAAAAGTTGGAGAGATAAAATATAAGTATTTAAAAATATACATATTTATTTTATGAGTAAAGTAATATAAAATACACTAATTCATAATAGAATACCAAAAAAGGAGAAAACATACTGCTGACATATTTTATGAAATTAAAAAAATAGTATTATTTATTTTGATTCCACAAAACCAACCAATTAAATAAGGAATCAATTTTTATTTTAAAAGTCTAAACATGATTTCACATAAAAATCAGTCCAAACCTCTTGAAAATCGGATACCAAACGGCACCTTACTATATTATCTAAAATTTAAAGCTAATAAGTAAAAAAAACTCAATATATTTCATTGATTGAATTGAATGTAAAACAAAATATGTGATTATACAACACTAAATATCAAATATATGAAAGAAAATTACATATGTATAGAACCGGTTTGACCCGCCGATTGAACCGGTTGAAGCGGTGACCCGATAAACCGGCTACTAGACCGGGTCAATTAAAAAACCGGGTTTTAAAGCATTACTTTTCGAGTTAATATTTTGTGTGCAAATAAATACACTCCATTCACATATCACTTCCCTAAACTACATTTTTCATAAGGATAAGGATCCTCGCATGTTCATTTGAACATGAAAGGTAATGTTCTGTTTTATGTGATTGTACATTTGATTAAAGATAAAACAGAACATTACTTCTCATGTTCAAATGAACATTCATGTTCAAATGAACATGAGAGGATCTTTTTCCTTTCCATAAATATAGATAACACATAAAAAATATACAGAAAAATGTTTTTCCTATGTTAGACATAAAAATTACATTTGCCAACTATTTTCGCAGAATATAACTATTCTTTCAGAATGTTACACAAGATCCCCTCTCATTCTTACTTAGCTTCTCGCTATATTTTATGTTTGCTAAATATTAAAAATGAATGATTAATCTCACTGAAGTGTTCCACCCCTGAAAATCTGCACACTTAATAATGTTGTCATCTTTGGTACATTCAGTGTTCCACATCCAAAGGCATTGAATCTAGTTCCAGCAAAAAAACAATGTCTTCCCTAAATTACCTTTCTCACTCACAATTCAGCATTAAAGATATAGAATCCGCAACCAACAACTTTGCTTCAGAGTATATCATCAGAGTCGATACAGTTAAATGGGTTTATCAAGGCCGTATGTTGCATTCCGGACAGTTCATCAATATTGTTGCACGGGGGATCTATCGAAAATATCGAAAAGAAGAGAGCAAAAAGTTTAGGATGGAGAAGTCGATGCTTTCTAGTCTCAGTCATACGAATCTAGTGTCTGTTATTGGGTGTTCTGATAGCAATAGCATGTTTATCATATACAAGAAGGAGGCCAATGGAAGTCTAGACAAATATCTAAGTGACGAGACCCTCACATGGATGCAAAGGTTGAAGATATGTCTGGGTGTTGCAAATGCATTGAGTTACATCCATTATGATGTTGGACGTGATTTTAGTGTCATACATTGCAACATCAGGAGCTCGAAAATTTTACTAGATGACAAATGGGAACCCAAGTTGTCTGGTTTTGAACTTTCATTGAAAAATACAGTACCTCGGAGGCACCGTCTTCTTCTTACTCGTCATATTGTTAAAAATGTGTACCTTGACCCAAAATATAAAAAGACTGGGGGTGTGACCCACAAGTCAGATATGTATTCGTTCGGTGTTGTATTATTCGAAGTCTTGTGCGGAAGGAGTGCAGCTCTTCCAGATGAAGAGTTGGGAGAGGGGTTATTAAGTAAACTGGCCAAATCTCATTTAGATCATATGATAGATCCACATTTACGAGAACAGATGACCTTCGAGCGTTCAAAAACTTCTCAGTGTGGAACGGCTGTATTACTGCATACAAGAGGAACGGGCAAAACGTCCGCATATAGATCAGGTTATCAATAGACTTGAGAAAGCTGTGCAACTCCAGTGGAAGTGTGAAAATACATGTTGACCGTACAACCATCAACCGAAAGAAGGTAATTAATTATCCATAAACTTTTAAATTTGACCAATTACGATTCTCCTAATTAATAGCAAGTTACTTACATTATTGACTGGAGTTTTCTAGTTTAATCACGTATAACCCACTATATCCTCATTAAGTAATCATGTAAAAGACTGTGCGCATGTGGTTTTGATTTTACATTATTATGTTTTGTAACATTGTATTTTATATTTCATAAATTATAATTTTTTAATAAAAACTAAAAATATTATACAAAGCTAAATTTTTGTAATGAATGTGGTCGGTGCGGATGTACATGGGAGTAAGAATGGCAATGAGGCGGGCTTGGGGCGTGGCGGCCACTCTCCATCCTCAAACTCGATTAGTAAACCACGTCCAAACCCGCCCCGATCCCCAATGGGGGTCTTATCGGGGCGCTCCATCGGGGCGAGATGCTCCCCCAAACCCGCACCAATCCCCATTGGGGATCTTATTGGATTGTCTTTACGAGCGCAATGCTCCACCAAATACACATTGTTCTGAGTTTATTACTATTTTTACGCCATATTCTTACAAATGTGATTACAAATAACCGTAGACAAACACCCCTTAAGAGTATAATAAAGTGATAAAACAGAGTACAGCCATTAAAGTTTTCATCAAATTAAAACATAAATATATGATAAATTCTACGTAAATAAATCAAAACTTCATCACTTAAAAAAAATTACACAAAAAAATTTTTGTAATCTTAACATTGAAATCTTGCAAAAATACAAACCTACAATACATTGATAATATTGTTTATTACGTACTGTGAATCTAACATACAGAAAAATATATGAATATAAATAGACCTATATGTTTATATAGTTTCGGGGCGGGGCAGGTTGGGTATGTTGTGCCCCTCCCCCGCCTCTAACCAGATAAAAATCTCCTCGTTAATGCCCTGAAACCCGCCTCCTAACCCGATAAGCATGTCCCGGCCCACCCAAAAAACTTCGGGTTTTGTGTTTCCCTGTTGGATTCCGGTTTTTTTTGCCATCCCTACATGGGAGTATGTGGGGCGGCACCCATCACAATTCATCAATAAAATCCGTTTTTAGTGTAATTTCTTATTGACCTTTTTATTGCACCTTACCATAAAATCAAATTGTCCCCACCTTGAAGCCAAACAATGGAAGAACCTTATATCTCTATCTTTGTCTTTGTGTGCACAACCACTTTTGCCAAGATTTTTTTTGCCCCCCGTCCTTTGACTTCCGGTGTTTTAAAACCTGACCCGCTGATAGATCACTTCATTAAACCTTTTACAGTGATGTTATTAATATCTTGCCAGCACAATAAAAAAATGGTTACTTCAGTGCATGATTAGTATTTTTATCCAATTCTGAGGCATTTGAATTCTTTTTTCTGATTAGGTTAGTTGGTAAACGTAAAGGTAATAATTTAGAGTCACTCATTCACTTTTAATTAATTGTGGATAGAGTACTGTACGTTGCCAATATATATTTGGTACCGATTTTCTGGCTTTTCAAGAATTTCTTATTTCTTCTAATGTATTCTGATGTACCTATATCTTTCTATTCAGAAATAAATTTAGTTACACTCCAATCCTTGAAAGCATTAATGTTTGACTTGATGTTCAATTTGCTACTAGTTAACTTGTAACAAATTAATTATAAAATACATTATTTTAATTACACTCCAATCCTTGAAAGCATTAATGAGGCGCTGCATGACTCCATAATGTTGCAGGAAAAGAACTTTGAACACTTGAAGATTGCACTAGATCTTATAAACGAGGCTACCGACAATTTTAACGACGCATATTGCATTGGGTCAGGTGGATTTGGTAAAGTGTACAAAGCGGATCTTGAACTTCTTGATAGCAGTAATTCCATGTCGAATGAAGGGGTGGATAAATGCGATTTACCCAGAAAACGAAGCACGGTAGCAATAAAGCGCATTAACAATCAAGAAGGAGAACAAGGGTTCATTGCTGAAATTGAAACTCTAACTAGTTGTAAGCATGAGAATATAATCTCTCTTCTTGGTTTTTGTTATGAAGGTAATGGTACAATGATCCTGGTTTATGAGCATGCTTCAAAAGGAAGTCTTGAAAACTATTTGGGAAGCAGTGATAAAATGACTACTCTTACTTGGATGCAACGTCTAAATATATGTCTTGATATTGCACATGGTTTGAATTACATTCACAACAGCACAGATGATGGAAAACGAAAGATGATCCACCGTGACATCAAGAGCGATAATATTCTATTGGGAGATAACTGGAAGGCAAAGATTGCGGATTTTGGGCTCTCCAAATTCCACCCAGCAGGTCAAGATGCCAGTACTTTCATTGCCAGTACGATTGCAGGTACATATATGTATTTGGATCCAGAATATGAGAAGTATGGTAAACTAAATAAGAAATCAGACATTTACTCGTTTGGAGTAGTGTCGCTTGAGATCTTGACCGGAAGGTTGGCCTATGATTCTGTATACACCAAGGTGAATGAAAAGGGAATTGCACCCATTGCAAGAGATCATTTTGAAAAGGGAACAATAATGGAAATTGTTGATCACAAGATAAAGGAGGAGACCGATGAATATGTCTTTTCTTTAAGTAAAGGACCCAATAAAGAATCTTTGGACATCTTTCTAGAAATCGCATTTCGATGTGTGGCAGAAACCCAGGCGCAACGTCCAACAATAGAAGTTGTCATCAAAGAACTAAAAAAAGCGTTAAACTGTCAGGTAAGTCACAATGAAAATTTCAGATAGCAGGTAGTAGTTTCAGTTTACTTTTTACTTATCAAATGTGACCCATGCTTGACAGGAGAACCACAAGGACAGCCTTAAACTGTCACTTGTAGACGTAAAGTTAGCCACGCAAGACTTCGATCAAGACAATATCATTGGACATGGAGATTTTGGGAATGTTTACAGAGGAGTAGTTACTCAAGCTCATGGACATAATATCATTGCGGCAAAACGGTTGGATAGGAAGTCTATTACAAAAGATGCTGAATTTATGACAGAGCTGGAAATCCTAATGGAGTATAAACATGAAAATGTCATTGTTCTTGTAGGCTACTGTGATGAACAGGATGAAAAAATTATTGTATACGAGTATGCATCCAGAAGTAGTCTTGATAAGTACTTGAGCGATGATAGTCTTACGTGGGTGATGCGGCTTAAAATATGCATCGACATTGCAGTTGGGTTGGAGTTTCTTCATGGAACTGTTTCAAGTCCAGAAATGGTAATACATAGGGACATCAGCAGCAGCAACATTCTACTATTTGATGACTGGAAAGCAAAAATTACCGGTTTTGGGCTTTCCTTAATATGCCCAACAAATCAGAATGTAGACTATGCCATCGACAATGTTACAGGCACCATCGGCTATCGTGACCCACTACACTCGAAAACAGGCTTCTTAACTAAAGAGTCTGATATATTCTCACTGGGTTCGGTTTTATTTGACATATTGTGTGGGAAACTATCATCTGAAAAGCTTGATGATGAGTATCATTATTTACCCTTTTTGGCTAAGCACCACTATCATGTAGGAAAACTTGAGAAGTTAGTGTTCTCGGGTATCAAAGAACAAATTGTGCCACAGTCATATATTACCTTTACAAGGATTGCCCTTCAATGCTTACACCACAGGAGAGAAAGACGACCAACAGCTGATGAAGTGGTCATACAACTCAGGAAATCATTGGAATTTCAAGTAAGTTTTTTATATTTTTACAAAATTGGCTAACTTTTGATTCATATATATATCTAAACCCTGGCCTTTAACTGTTTTATAAACTGTAACAAAGTCAATGTATAAAACATGAGTTTATTAATTGATTAATGTATATACAGGAGGATTATGAGAAATGGGAGCCCAAGTTGCCTAAAGACTATAAAGAAATAATCCAGATGTCAAAGTGCCCTGAAATGTTTTCTACCATCAAGAAAGAGAATCTTTACAACATTTTTTCGAAGGGAATTCTCCTTCAACAAGACAAAGTGGTAACAATTTTATTCTCATATCTCGGTAGTGTTGTATTTCTGGTGTTCTATGCATTTTTTACCTTTTGAAGGATAGTTCATAATCACACATGCATTTATATTACGCATCGTAGCATTGAGTCTAATATTTTTTTTATTTGTATAACAGTTGTTGTCATTCGATGGTGATAGCGAAAGAAATGAAATGGTGTCAGCGACAATGTTTTCTTACATAGGTAGTTGTCCGCATGAGTGGAAATCTCTTACAGAATCAAGGTTATTTTCTCTACATGATCTCTAACTTTGTTAGCATTAAGTCATAAGCATACACGTGCAGTGTTAATAGAAGTATATATTAATTACTTTTTTAATTTTGAATTTAGTTATTTTACCGTTTAATGGATGACAAATTGTTTACAGTAGCATTATATAGTCATAATTATGATACAATTGGATCAAACTTAAGAACCCCTTTGACTAAGTTTACATTTTTCCCTTGTAATACACTTGCTTATTAAAATGCTGTCCGCCAGTACACAAAACATATTTGAATCCCTTTGATTAAGTTTACATTATGCTAGAACTGCTAATCCTGTGCGCTAATTAAGAGAGGAATAGTCCTTCATCTTTAGCTCTTTTACACTTCACACCTCATCTCGTCAGGTTAATAACAAGAATAGTCTTGCATACATACATATCAACAATGAGAACTGATGTTGTACAAGACAATTGTTTTCTTTAATATGGTAGTTAAGGTATGCCTCTGTTTTGAGTGCTCTGTTCTCATGACCGTAAATTATTAATTTTGCAAGCATCTTGATAGTGTTTTTTATAATATTCTTACCTTTATGTAAATAGAGATTTGTCTGATACACTAAATTATAATATAGAATTTATACTCTTGTTCCAATAAATTACAAAATTCAAAAGTTGAAGTGTATGACAATGAGACTTGAATATTTATAATATGCGCAGGTTTGGGACAGTGGTGGAGATGTTAGATATTTCCGACTTGAACATCGAAATCAAGACAAGAGCTCAATTTTTATCTCCAGATGTTGTCTATGGGGTCTATTTAGTCTTCAAATTTTGTGATTCAAGAAACTTTTCAAGTAAACCTATGTATGTTAACCTAAATTATAGAAAGGGACATGAAAATCTACATGCATATTTCGCAACTTGGAGAGATGAGCAGTGGATGACGATTGAGTTGCACCGTTTCTCGAATCAGAACGAAGATGTCGTTTTTGAGTTTCTACTTGAGAGCTTTTCATCGTACTATTGTGGAGATGCTGGAGTTTATGTTGAAGGCATTGAATTTCGAGCCATTGACAAAGTAAGTTTAAAAGTATCCCTTGGTTCCATTATATGTTCTTTTGATTAACTTATATATAGGGGATATGAATGCACGGTTACAAAAAGAATCATGTCATAAGTTTCATATCTAACATAACTGATGATATTAAACAGGTGAAACACGAAGGGAACGGAAAATTGAAGGAACTCCAACAAGTCTTAAAATCAGACTTTAATGTGGGTCAAGCGCAACAATTGCCAACTAAATTTGAAGAAATATTCAAGATATGCAGAAACTATGACGAGTTGTTCTGGTTGGGTGAAGTCGAAGGAAAGAAACTTCTTGTGCTTTCGGCAAAGGCAGCTTTATACAAATTTTCTAATGTGGATATTTTTACTTCAAAACCATCAGCCAAGTCCAGGTTCGCTTCTTTTTTTATTGTTATATATTAACTAATTTGTTAAGGTCACGGATAACCTAGATTTGATTATTCAAGGTCCAAATCTTAATTGCTTGCTGATTAATTAGTTAAAAGTTTTGTGAATAGATGGTTGATAAGAGTTTCACTTCTTGGATAGTATCTTGTTCTTAAGAAGTATGTGATCATATAATATATTGTACATGCAGATTTCAAGAGGTGATTGAGCTTTTACCACAACAAGTATTTCATCTCAAATGCACGATTAAAAGTCAAATGTTGTCACCGGTTACGGAATATGTGTGTTACCTTGTGTTCAAGGTTTCAGAAAAATGCCAAGGGCTGCATTGTCCAGTGAAACTACAAGATGTACTCCATAAAGAAAACAACGAGGCTGAATTTGTTTATTTTATAATCCCAAGCTCATTGAACATAAATGGTATCACTCGGGTTCCAAAACAAAGGGAAAATGGATGGATGGAGATTCAAGTGTGGAAATTTAACTCAACTCATGAATTCAAGCATGGCTCTCTTTCTATTGATATGAAATTTACAAGTCCTGAAGGAATTATGTCTGGCCTCATTATATGTGGGCTCGAGTTTCGGCCAGCGTAAGAAACTTTTCCCCACTAATTAGAATTCATTATTACGTTGAGTTGTTAACTAATTAGGTCTATAGGCACAGCCCGTTGGTTTAGGCCCGTCTAGCACTTAATTAGAGTTAGGTTTTGTTCATTTCCTATTTAATCTAATGTAGTCTATGTAATTCGTTGAATCTAAACCGTATCCCCTTTTGATTTCTACTTGGTATCAAGAGCCAGAAACCTGTATACATGAGTCCGCTTGATTCCGCATACTTGTCGCCGAATATGGTTGGTATTTACTGCTAATATGTCCGCTTGGTGAAATTGTTTGTATTAAATATTTATCGTCATCGTCTCGTCGTTCGGTTGGATTAGCAGCAAGGACTTGACGCCAATGACCCAGAATGGATATTAAGGTATTGGTTAAATTAAATGAATGTTTGGATTGAATATTTAATTAATCGTTGGGAATAGAATTAACGTATTCGATTGGCAATCACTTAATATTTTAAATTGGTTGATTTACTTGAACGTGATTCACCCATCCTTTTGATTTGATTGGTATTGATTGGAAGAAAAGTTAGTGAGTCGGTAGGTTTTAATTTCAAAATGCCTCTCTTTATATGGATATGAAATTTACAAGTCTTGTAGGAATTACGTCTGGCCTCTTTTATGTGGGCTCGAGTTTTGGCCAGCGTAAGAAAATTTTGCCCACTAATTAGAATTCGTTATTACATTGAGTATCAGCAAAAGGCTCTTAGTTTATATGTATTAAAATATACTCGTAGCATACTACATTATTCTAAACATGCTTATGAGTTTACATTGACTTACTGTGTGGTTATCTAAATTTGTAGGGTTAAAGTGGAGCTTGCTGGACTTTAGCTTATTTCTGGATTCTTCAAAGACTGAAAGTGACAAGCTGAGGAAGTTTGGATGGCTGCAAAATCATTTTCTAATCTGTCCAAGTATATATACATCATATATATGTGTGTGTTTGCTTTGTTTTAAGTGCCATTGTTCTAAGTCTTTCGTATAAAAAATGGCCGTAAATTAGATATGATGTTATTTGGTGTGATTATGTTCAAATAATGGTTTTATAGTCATTATTTTCACAATGTGACACCTGGATAATCAGAAACTAACTATGTAAATGTTGAAGGTTTATGATCTCTGTCCCGTGTGTACAGCGGGGAGATTTGTACAAATGACGAAATGAATCTATTCTTTCTATGTATGTTTAATGTGACAACTAAATGGTATCTGCATTTATCAATGTATATTATTGTGAGAACTACAATGTTATTGAGAAAGAAGTTGTACAAAACATGACCATATGACAGGTGAACTTGAATCTAGCGATATAATTCGGAATCTTAAGCTCTTTTGGTAGACTATTTAATGCTTAGCTACAATAACAAGTACCGAACTTGAAAGATTGTGTTTCATTTGTTGGTGAAAACTGATGTTCCAAAGCTGTTCATGGTTTTTTTTAGTTAATATTGTCAGATTCATCGTTCTAAATGTAAAAGATATATTTAATCCAGGATTTAACTCGAAGATCAAACTAGTAAAACAACCAGGAATTCATGGAAGAAGAAAAGAATTCGAAATTGAATTACAGAAACAATGAGTTGTTACAGAGTTTGTTAGATACAAGGAGAGAATTTGATTTACAAAAGTGATAACCAAAATGAAATGTAGAATGAACTATTTAAAGAGAATGGTTTAGCGCCTTTTTCAGTTAAGGCTGTTATGGGAAGCAAACGTGCACCTCACGTGTGTGTGGTGTAAAACCTCACACATGCCCCTCACGTGCCATAACATTTCAAACGTATCAATCCATTCCCCTTAAAATTCTTTTCGTCCTCAAAAAGGCTAAGTACTATAAAACTGAGGAAATCTTGTAATCAAATCATCAAATCTCTCCCATGTGGCTTCATCTTTGTCCCTATTTGGCCACTGAACTAGAACATATACCACAGGCTTGTTCTTCACTTTTCCCAGTTTTCTATCTAAAATGGCCACACGAACAAGAGTTAATTGACCATTATCCTCACACACATGTAAATCTCCCATACTACTCACATCTCCTTTGCATTCTACATGAAAAACATGGTGTATTAAGCTGTGACTGGGCATCTGCAATCTGTAAGCAACCTTTCCTATCTTCTCAGTGATTTGGAAAGGTCCAAAGTATTTAGAACTCAATTTGTGATAATGTCGTTGTCTTACTGTCACCTGCCTATGTGGTTGCAATTTGAGAAATACCCAAGTACCAACTTCAAAACTTCTATCTGTTATGTTTCTATTAGCCAAACTGGCCATCTTGTCCTGAGCTCTTTTTAAATGGAATTTGAGCATGTTCAACACCTGTTCTCTAGCCACCATACTTCTGTCCACGGCTTCAACATTGCGTTCTCCAGCCAAGTAAGGCAAGTAAATGGGTGGTTTCTGGCCATAAACCACCTCAAAAAGAGTTGTGTTGCTAGAGTTATGGAAATTTGTGTTGTACCAGATTTTTTCCAAAGCTAGCCGTTGCATCCACTCCTTTGGCTATTCACTAAAGCTAGCCGTTGCATCCACTTCTTTGGCTATTCACTAGTCATACACCTTAAGTAGCACTCAAGACATCTATTTACCACTTCAGATTAACCATCAATTTAAGGATGATATGCAGTGGACATCCTCAATTGTACTTTAAGCACATTGAATAGAGACTACCAAAATGGCTTAAGAATACCTTATCTTTGTCACTCACAAAGTTACTTGGTAGTCCATGTTGCTTGTACACATTGTCCAAGAATGATTGAGCCACTTGTTGATCATTGAAAGTGTGTTGTAGTGGTATAAATTGGGCATATTTGTTCAATCTGTCAACCACTACTAGTATCACAGACTTTCCTTGTAACTTTGGAAGTCCCTCAATAAAATCCATGGAAATTTCACTTTATATAGTAGCAGGTATGGGTAGTGGTTGGATTAAACCTGGATAAGCACTCAAATCACGTTTGTGATTTTGACAAACCACACACTCCCTAACCCATTGATTGACCATCTTTCTCATACTCTTCCAAAAGAACAATGAACTGAGTGTTTGGATAGTCACTTGTACACCAAAATGACCACCAAATGGCATCTCCATGAAAGTGTAGAAACAATTGTTTCCTTAATTGATCCACATTTCCCACCATTAATTTTCCTTTTCTTCTTAGTTGTTCATTTGCCCATGTATACTTGCTGTCACCATTTTGTTTCCCTTTAATTTTCTCAATCAGTGCTTTCAATGTTTGATCATGTTTCTAACTGTCTTTGATTTGTTCCCATAAAGGACTAGTAATAGTTGTAGTGATTAATGAGAACATTTGGCTTTCCTCATTACAACTAGGAACTCTTGATAAGGCATCTGTAACCACATTATGACTGCCCTTTTTGTAAGAAATCTCATAGTCATACCCTGACAATTTAGGTAACCATTTTGCTTGAAAAGGAGTAGTGACCCTTTGATCCAACAAGTATTTCAAACTGAAATGATCAGTTTTTATCTTGAAGTGCTTGTCCATAAGATAGCCTCTCCACTTTTCTAAAGCTAAGATGACTGCCAAGAACTCTTTTTCATAGGTTAAGTAGGATTGGTGTTTGGCAGATAAGGCTTTACTCAAATAATCAATAGGATGGCCCTCTTGTTGTAACATAGCTCCATGTACCACATGCATCAGTTTCCACCATAAACTCTTTCTAAAAGTTGGGTAAGCTTAACACTAGAGCCTCAATCGTAGCAGTCTTGAGAGTTTCAAAGGCTATTTGGGCTTGTATTGACCACTTTAATGACTGCTTCTTCAAAAACTGAGTCAATGGCTTACTTATGATAACATAATGTCTAATGAACCTCCTATAATACCATGTAAGATCCAAAAATCCTCTTAGTTGTTTCACAGTCTTAGGTGTTGCCCAATCCTTCATTGCTTGAATTTTAGACTACTCAATTGCAACCCCTTTAGCTAATATGAAATGTCACAAATATTCCTGGAATAGCAAAAGAGCAGTTGCTTTGTTTAGCAAACAAAGTATTGTCTCTCATCACTTGTAGGATAGCTTTTAAGTGTTGTAAATGCTTAGCTTCAGTTTTGTTATAGATTAGGATGTCATCAAAGAAAACCAATGTAAAATTCCTCAAAAATGGCTTATAAATTATGTTCATAAGGGATTGGAATGTGGAAGGTGCATTTGTGAGACCAAAAGGCATGACCAAAAATTCAAAATGGCCATCATGTGTTCTGAAAGCATTTATGTGTATGTCATCTTCCTTCATCCTGATTTTGTGATACCCTGACCTTAGGTCTAATTTAGAAAAACCACATACCCTTCAACTCATATATTAACTCTTCAATCATTAGAATGGGAAATTTATCTTTAGTTTTATACTTATTAATCTGTCTATAGTCTACACACATCCTCTATGTTCCATCCTTCTTAACCATAACAATGGGTGAAGAGAATGGACTTTAACTAGGTCTAATTACCCATGAATCCAGTAGTTCCTTGGCCATTAACTCTATAGCATCCTTTTGGTTAGGTGGGTGCCTATAGGGTTTAATATTCACTGGCGATGCATTTGAAATCAAGGGAATGTGATGATCATGAGACCTCTTAGATGGTAAAGCATTTGGCATACTAAACACATCTTCATACTCCTTCAAAAGTGTCTGAATTTTTGAGCAAGGGTGTTTGGCACAGCTCCCATTTGCTGCTTCTAGTGACAATAAGGTGGAAGGATATACACACAATGTCATAGAGTTCAACTTCACCTCTGGTCCTTGCATCCACTTCACATATGATTGAGGAGTCCTTCTCAGCAACACCTTGCTATTTGCATACTCAAACTTCGTAGTTAACTTTTGAAAATTAAAATGAATGTTGCCTAAAGTAGCTAGCCATTGGATTCCTAACACCATTTCACAACCACCCAATGGTATTATCATCATATCAGTTACAAAATCCAACCCTTGCAGAGTCCATTTGAAATTTTTACACATACTAAGTGCTAGTCAAACTGTTACCATTGGCTACTTCTACTTATAAAGGACACATACCCTACACTTTACATCCCACCCTTTTAGTAGTCTCCACATCCATGAAATTATGTGTACTACCACAATCTATGAGTATATGGATCATTTGCTTCCCCACATAACCCCTCACTCTCATAGTTTGGTATGATGTAATTCCAGACAAAGCATGAATTGATATTTGTGGGTTCCCATTAACATCATTACTAAATTCATTTGAAGTCTCTTGCATTTACCAATTCAGTCCCACAGTCATCAAAAACTTCTTCATTTCTATCCTCCTCATCATTAATTACTACTTCCAAAGAATGCAATTGACCACTGCACTTATGACTAGGGACATATTTCTCATCACAGTAAAAACACATGTGGTTTGCTTTTTTCTCCTCTAACTCCTTTTAAGTCAACCTCTACCTAAAAGCCACTGTACAATTCTTAAAACTAGTGTTTGGCATAGTTGAAACAATGCCATTAGTCATTTGATATCCACTACCAAACCTATTAAACACACTAGTAACAGGTTTAGGAGTATTAAGAATTGGGCCATACCTTGTTTTCATAGCCATGATTGTTTGTCGTGCATTTTAGCCAAGTAATACATATCATTGAGGGTGTTCAAGGTAAACATCCTAATATGTGCACTTATCTCAGCTTTCAAACCTCCAAGAAACAAACTGATTGCATGCTTTTGATGTGAGGGTTGCGAAGACTTCACATGAAGCTTTACAATCCCCTAGGCAGTGTACCTAATCGTTGTAGTGTAATATAGGCAAGACTCGAGGGTTGTTATCGTTCTCTAGGGGAATATGTTGGTAAGGCTCGAACACGGTTTAACAGAATTCTAAGGGGTTGAGAGAAGATTCTTTTTGTATTTTTATATTTTATAGAAAACAAGTAAATCAATAGTTAGTTTGAGAGGTTGATTTGATTAACTAATAATTAAACTAATGATAATCTATACTGGTGATAACTTTATGATAAATTAATATATTTACCTAATCATGCACTACATTTAAGATTGCTCTACCTTAGTATCTGTTGGCTTTGTCACACTTGTGATGATACTGTATAAGTTATTTCCTTTGTCAAAGTGACGGATCACACGATTAACCCCCTTATATTTTATATTCCGTTAAAGGCAACGCGCAAGTAAGGTAGTATGAAGGACTATTACATGGCATCCTAAGAGTATATTTAAATGCATGTGTAATATCTTAAGACGGGATTCAACCATATTCGGGGTAAAGGTAGTATGAGATTAGTTACCGATGGTTTCCTTTCTACACACTCCATTACCATAGACGTCTATGCTTAATTTAATATCTTATGGCTAGTTTATATAGAGCCTAACGCGCACATCTGTCAACAAGAAGCAAAATTAAAGGGGTCTAAACCTAAGTTTCATGCAAATATATGAAAATACAAATGAGGGTTAGCCTAGCGCATGTTAAGATTAAGCAAGAAACATAGATCATTCAAACAACATGGTAGACTATTAAAATGATTAATTTAACAATCTTACTTGATTAAAAACATGGATTGAGGTAGTTATTAATAGGGTTTTGAGGCCCCTAAAACCAAAAGCTGCTAGACCTGTCTTTGGGTTGGCGTCTTCCAAAAGTTATACAAAGTTACACACTTAAAACCCTATAATCGGCTTAATATATATAGGAAAATCGGTGCCTAAAGTCCTGACGCCGTCGCCACGTAGATGATGTCGTCGCTAGATTTCTGACGCCGTCACTAGATAGATCACGACGGCGTCGCTTTATGCCTGCGACGCCGTCTCCACGCTTTAGTGAAACAAGTTTCTTCACGAGATGCGGTGTAGGTCCGTAATCTTGTCCCATTTCTTCTCCAAATGAGTTCCAAGTACGTGCATTTCCTCCAAATTGTATATCCAAGTGCTAAAAACCTGAAAACAAACGATTAAGCACATAATCTAGGCATATTTGCATGATTTAGGGGGTTAAATGACCCCGAAATAGTGTATAAAATGACACCTCATCAAATACCCTTACAATTGGGATTTGCTTGTCCTCAAGCAAATGGGCTTTTCTACCTAGACAAAAGCAATATTAGTGTCATTTAACATACTCTTTAAAAGTATTTTACAACACAACCTTCTAGACCTCGTAATTAAAAGAACGAAAAGTATATACTAGCACCTCACATAAGTGTTTGGGATTCTCTCTTTCACTCGGGTGTATAATAAATTATAACAATTATAGGAAATGGAAAATCAACACTCATTACCTGTCATAGCGTATAAATTACCATAGGCTTGGTAAAGGATCAAACCTCCACCGCTAGACGCAAGTATTATTCATTACTATCAAAGAGGTCTTTGTAAAAGGTTGTGGGATGTAGGTGTAAGATAACATTAACGGAAACGAAAATGGATTGGATACATTTGGGGAGTGACTTTTGGGTGAATTTGGGGTGAAAGGATTAGCTAATTATTTATACGAATACACGCTGATTTGGTTGCTAAGCCAAGAACTCAGACAAAGATGTACAAACTCTACACAACTCTACATCAATCTCTTTCTTTTTCTTTTCTTAACTCTATGATAAACATAAACATAAGCAAATGGCAGCCCGTACATTTTTTTTACTTTTTTTATATACATTTTTTTCTTACACTTTTGCCTTGCCATCGCTTAAACATATAATACATCATGTGGGTTTATAAATACACCCCTACACTTGAACTTTTATATACTCGATTATTTACTATCTAACTAATGACCCGAATTGAGCTGGATCAACATAACATAGAGATCATTTGACAAACATATGGGGGTATTTATTTAACTTTCCTCATTCTTCCGTGAAATAAATACTACCATGAATCCCAATTGTCCCAAAACTGTATTTACAAGGATAAAGACTTAGCAACCGTGTACTCAATAATTAACTTGGGTTAAAACAATAATGTGCTAAAAGCAAATACATACAAGGTAGGCTAAGGCGATTTGGGTGTAATGATTGGTTTAAGGGTTGACAATGCTCTTCATTAATAGTCCAACTTAACCAGAAAATTACGAGAACCGTGAAAAGGATAGGCTCGGAGGGTTGTACTAGGGGTATCCTGCACTAAAAATGAGTGCATGGCAAGGGTGTGGGATAGTTATATGATCGAAGTGACCATCATAACAATTACAGGTTTAAAACATGGGTTAATCCTAGTGCCTCTTTTCTAGCAAATCCTAATACTCACTACGCGGTCTCGGGATGCATCACAAAAACAAGTTCTAGAATTTAATAGACTATCGGTACACTCATATGATTCTTTAAACCGATCTCAATGTTCTAGAAAATGTGACAAAGATCATACGTACACATCCATAACTACGGAATAGACACATATGTCTGCATTTGAACCTTAACTCGAAATTGCTAAAGGTGGAATCATCTTGGGTATCGAAAATGGATACCCGAATTCCTATAGATCTAAAGGTGAACCTCATATTTTTGGGGTGGAATTCTGAGGGTTTTTTTTGCTACTCATATAAATTCCTATCCATGAGACGCTATTAATACTCAGTTTTTTTCGATATGTGTCATAAAAACATTTTAATTTGGGTCAAAATTACCGTCTATGCTATGTTTTGATATATCACCTATCATTTTAAGGACAAAGCAAATGGCAATTAAAGGAATAGTTTCTAAGGCTTATATTTCCCCTACACTGAAGTTGAACATTGTCCCTAATGTTCTATAGAAGTACCCGTAAAAACGAATAAAGAGAAAAGAAAACAAGTACAAGAAAGTAGTACTCCCCTGGTTTGCTCAATAATGGAGGAGAAACTTGCGATAACTGGTTAAATCTTCCTCCAAGAATCATCCAATGAAACTTCTTAAGAACTTCCAAGCTTCTTCTTATCAAATATAACCTGTAATCAAAGACAAAGACAACTACACCAAGCATAAAATCGATAGGATAAATATATATACAACGAGAGTTTAGGGTTTTGACTCTATAAAAGCATTAAAGATAGGATGAAAGTAATGATGTAATCATGGGTTTATGCAGGTTTATAAAAGAGTTACAAATCTAAATGTTGTGCAAATTATTTTTCGAAAATACTTGAAAAATTTTCAAATTTTCTTGTAGACAGGCTCACGACGTCGTCACGATTAATCCTGACGTCGTCTCCAGCATCTGAGCAAAATTTTTATTTTCGTTTTCTTTAGAAAACTTCCTACACACGATTATATAAGTTATTTCCTGTATGAAATTGTTGCATGAAACCTGGGATTAGTCAATACAATCATATGACTCGAAACTAACGCGAATTAATCTAAACAATTTATTAATTATGTTTGAATTGGTTCTTAAAAACCGGATATTTCCCCTACACTTATTTTGTTGCAAAATACCTTTGATTGTAAATAAGACGAAGTTACAAACAAACAAATCATGATTACAAAATGATGAATTCAAACATAAAAGAATAAATAAAAAGAATTAAAACACACGACACTCCTAATATGCGAGAAAAATAAACATTGGGTTGCGTCCCAAGAAGCGCTTTTCTTTATTTATGAGTCTTGTAGCTAGACTCGAAGTCACACGTCCTTACGTGACTTCTCCTTCATCCATTTCACCTTCTACTTTGATGGGAGCGGGATGCTTATTTTTAAAGTTTTTGCTCCTCCATTGGTCGAACTTCATCTCCTTTTCTAGGTGAAGTTTTATCTTTTCCTCCCATTCCAGGACCAGCTTATTTACAGTCATAGTGGGGGCTATAGGTTTAATATCGTTCTTGATCCCTTTCTCGACCTTACCGAGGGATTCAGGAATCCTATGGAAACTTATCTTACTCTTTCCGGATCTTAGAGTTATGGTGCCCTTGTCGAACTTAATCACGGCCTTAGCCGTTTTCAGGAATGGTGTTTGTAGGAAACTAGAAGGGGGGGTTGAATAGTTTATCGGTTAATTATCCGTTTTAAAACTTTGCTTATAAAATGGTTTGATTCGAGTTGTATGTCAATCAATCAACAATATGAATCACAGCTAAACTATCTAATATAATGAACTAAATAAACAATAACAATATAAAGAGATAAGGAAAGAAACGATCAAACCAACACACTAAGATTTATAGTGGTTTGGCTACGAAGCACCTCTTCTCCGTACTCCACTCCCCGAGTACTCCACTCGAGATTTCACTATGTCAACAAGCTCCTTTTAGGCTGAGAAAACCGTTTACACGTCGCTCACTTTCTTTTTCGACACTAAGCTAGATGTCGATTCCTAATCTTAGCTAGAACCAATCTAAGACTTTACTAAGTCTTTACACACTTACAAGATATATACTCTTGGATTGACACATAATCCAATTCACACAAATACACAATTTACACTATTGGATCTACACACAATCCAATTTACACAACATCACAAAGAAAATATAATGAAGATTTGTGATCTTCTAGAAGAATACGATTGTTCTTCTCTTGCACTTGATTAGAAGAAGGGAGGAAGAGGGAATTAATCACTTGAAACAAGATCAAGATATGTTAATGATCAAGATATGTGTTTGGGAAAGAAGGAAAGAAGAGAGAAAAGTAGATTTGAGAAAATTCGTGACAAGAGGTTGTGTTTTTCAGATGGGGTGGCCCAGTATTTATAGGAGACAAAAAGAGCCATTACTCTATTAGCGGTCCCGACGGTCCCTAATATGTTAGGGGGCCGTCCGTAGAGCACGCTTCTTTTTTGTCTTTTAGTGAGGAAGGTGTTATTTGTTTTGGAACCTTCTATTTTAGAGGGGGGAGGGGAATCTGATTTCAAATTTATTGTTTTAATAAAACATTTCTATTATGAATAAATATTTTGTGTATATATTTTTGTAAATACACTTTTGTAGAAATGTAAGGTTTAAGAAAAATATCTTCTTGATCACTAATCATGTTTAATGATTTGTTTATCCATACCTTAAGTGATTAATCTTAGAAATAGAATTTTACGATTAGTAATTTATAAACGTTTAATTTTATCGTAAACATTTTTACATTTTGTTATTATCAAAACATCGAGAGGTCGAAAAATATAAATAACATTTTTAGACATTATTTGTATTAACAATCCCCCCTTTTTGATGATGACAAAATATAAACTCATTGAGTATAAAAATTGAAGTTTATAAATTATTAATGAGTTTAATTCCATTTCTCCCCCTTTTTGTCAAATCCAAAAAGGTTGATCGTCAAATTATAGTAGAGAGAAAGAAATCGACGATTGAAGACTCCCCCTTGTTCGGGGCACCAAGGGATCGATCTTACGATAATCTGTTTGCTACAAAACAAAGTTAGAAGTACAAGTTCAAACCAACGTAGCACGACAAATATCGCAAGAGTATAATCCACACTTTAGAAATTCATAAATAAAGTGCATTCAAATTCCTAGAAAGATCATATATAGCCATATAGAACAATATATGATGATACAACATAAGATAATCATAACCTATCATAACATAATTAAAGCATCTAAAAAAATAAGCTAGTAGATGATTCAGGACTTCATGAGATGTGATACCAAAAAGGTAGTGAACATTTATTTGAGCAAATTAATCATGTGGAAGTGATTAATTGAAGAGTGAAAATGATAAAGATGGTGAATCATTGTGGTGATGGATTCGTGATTGGGGTATGTAACGGGTGACAAGGAATTGAATGAAATTAATTTCATTTTTTTAAATGAGTGGAAGTGGTTGGTGGTGTACCTACAACAATGACAAAAGCTTGCATGACACCCTGCTTGAGCATTAGTAGGAGGTTGAACCAATGGGCATGGTGAAGAGGGTGGTGTAGGAGTTTGAGAATCGATGAGTGTGGAGATAGCGTAAAGTTGATTAATAATTCAATCTCTTTGTGGGTAGTCCATATGTGGTGATATAGAGTGAGGAGTGTTTCTTGGAGGCGGTGGTGGTGAATCATTATGACAAGTGGGTGATGATTTTGGAAGAGGTATCTTACGCTTCCATACTTGACGAACTGACATTCTTGGTTTCGTAGAAAAGTTTGGGTGATGATTTGAGCAAGACATTTGGGTAGAAGAAGAAGAAAATATGAAGAAGATGGTGATGATAAAGAAGATTGATGATTTAAATAATGAGAAAGATGAAAAGAAATGGCAAAGCATGGAGTTGGAGATGAAGATTGAAGAAATTATGTGTTCAAAGAGGGAAATTCCAGCAATAGTCTAGGACTAGGTTGGTCAAAGATACAAAAAAAGAGAAACAATCAAAATTTATGTTCCCTCCTGTTGGCGGTCCTATATCGTGGGGTGGTCCCTGATTGATAAGGGGGCCGCCTGATTAATAATGAGACTGTTTTCTGAAGAGAACAGACTTTTCCCAGTTTTCTCCCTTAAAAATTATCGCATCTTATTCCAGTAAAAAATTAAGTAAATCTAAATTAACAATGCATCAATCATTAATATTAAGCATTCAATTTCAATAAGTCTTAAGAAAATTCACATAGGAAGCATGCAATATTAACACAAATTGTTAACAAGTAAAGCATTAATAGGATGATATAAGAATTTAAAAGATCATCCTAATAATCGGAAGTCGTCATTCATTATTCTAATCCTAATATATTAAAAGACATAATGTATTAGATAAGAGAGATAATAGTACTAATAATAGTCTCTTAAAAGTTATGCCGACATATTTACTTCCTTTTTCCTCCTATCATGTTCTTGAGAGCTTGTCCGATTGACCTTAACCCGTCTCGGTGAGCATTTCGTTGTTGAGTTTGAAGAGTTATAGTTTCGGATAAAAAGGTGTTTAAGTCATGACTTTCATAAGAAGGGTTTTGACGGACTCTAGAAGCAACATTAGATGAAGAAGAGACTTGTTGAGAAGGAGAAGAGTAATTGGAGTAAAATGATTCATCATCATTTTCATCAACCATGTGATCAAGTGGACGATATGAGGAAGGATGATTTTAAGTGGTGGAGGAGGAGCTAACATTTGATTCACGAGGTCTTTTCATGCCCTGATCCGCTCGTGTCTTTCGCTCGTAATGAGGAGTGAACGGATTCATGGCTCAATCATGTAAGAGATAATGATCAAAAGCTAGCTCAGGAGAGACGGACACGACATGTTTGAATAACCTAGTCAAGAGCATTCCATAAGGTAAGAGTTCCTTTGGTTTGAATCAAGTTTTTTCCGTTCTTTTGAGAATGAAAAATGCTAGGTTATAAGGAGTGGATGTCTCAATGCAATAAAGCATGTGACAAAGACAAGCGGAGACATGATCTCTATGTCCTCCTAGACAAATGGCATTTTCACGAATAATATCAACCCAAGGTTTCATATGAGTTTGAATCTCTCAGGTTAAAATTTTGTTTTCACCTACGATAATGGTTTTCTTATTTTTGGTACGAGTCTCTTGACCTTGTCGAGGAACTTGAATAAGAGTCTTAATGACTCTTAGAGACGGAGGTTTGGTTTTATAAAGACCTCTACTTGGAACACTTACTGACAAATGGTCAAGAGACCACATTTTGGTGTTAGAGGCTTGACCTTTGAATGGGATTTTTATAATTTGACCGAATTCCTCAAGAGTGAGGGAGAATGACTTATTTTGAATGACGAAGTGGATAACAAATTGACCCTCAGGATTATAGGTAAAAGTGTGTTGACAATAAAACTCAAGAAAAAGCAAGGTACAGTTTGTTCGTTAATGTCTAGCAAACAATCATAGCCGATTGACTCAAACTTAGCACGAATATGACTCATATTTTTAAAGTTTGGACTTACAACCCTTCCCTTATGAAAGTACTACTTTTCAAGATTTGCCATTGTGTTTAGCAAGGGTTGATTAAATTCATTTGATATTAGGGTTATGTAGTTTCGTGTCTTTTGATGATCTAGACCGGTAGCTCGAGGCATTGTTACCTAGAAAGACACAAACAAGACCATATTTTAATCGCTTATACTTGTATTGATGTTTTAAGTTCATGCCTAGTGTGTGCCTATATGCAACAAATGTAGAGTAACGATTAACTCGACCTAACCATAAAATCCTAAGAGTTAACCCAAACACTCTTTAATTTGATTTTGCTCATCCAAACAAGTCGAAAAATACATATGAATTATGTATCTCAAAATTTGTTCATGAGATCATTATGCATGTGTTTGAAAACGTTTTTAGGTTGTATTGACAATGCATAACAACAATTTTATTATATTCCTAATGTGAGTGATTTGAAAATAAAATTGAGGTTTTAATTCAAAATCAATTTTTCTACAAGCTCATTAATATGTGCAAATCCTATGTCTACGGGAAGCATATTAGTTGTACATTGTATCCTAAAAATAGAAAACCTCCAATTTCAATTTTTGGTGTTAATCATGAACCCTAGACTCAAATTGAAAGAAAATGGATAAAATGACTTACAATTGACAATCTTTGTGATGATAGGATTGATTATTAGTGTTGATTTTATCTTCAATTGATGTTTTAATGGTTGAATTTGAGTTTTGGTAAGTTTTGGGTCATGTTCGTCGAGTGCAGCAGATGAGGGGGTGTTTGTTTTTGTGTTTTGAAAAATTTTGTTTAAGTGTTCCATATTATGGTCTGCTGATGGCGGTCCCATATCTCCTGGCGGTCCCAAATATATTAGGGGGCCGCCTATATGGGGGCCGCCCTCAGTAAAGAGTATTTGGACTTGGTTTTTGACAAAAATTATTCAAGGAGGAGTGACATTTTAATTTGTATTTAGCAAATTAAAAATGCTTAAAGTACTTCGGATGAAGTAATTAAGTTGTCACGACACGGAGTGGAACACGGACTAGGATCGAGACAGAAAAAAGAGAAGCGAACCAATATGATTTATGGAATGTGTTCCATCATTCCTAAACCAAGACGTAGATAGTTAAACGATTCACGTTTAAGGGGTTTAGTAAGAATGTCGGCAATATTGTCGACGGACGGTACTTTTTCGATTGAGATATGTCCTTTTTGGACATTATCACGAAGAAAGTGGTGACGAATTTCGATGTGTTTGGTACGAGAATGTTGCACCGGGTTTTTGCTAAGGTCAATCGTGCCTTTGTTGTCGCACATGATGGGAACGTCGTCGAGTCGTACGTCGTAGTCGATGAGAGCTTGTTTCATCCATAGTGCTTGTTGACATGCCTTTCCGGCGCTTACGTATTCGGCTTCGGTAGTGGATATAGCAAGAGCGGTTTGTTTCTTCGAGAACCAAGATGTCAAACAACATCCTACGAACGTACAAATACCGCTAGTGCTCTTTCGGTCCACATAATCTCCCGCATGATCAGAGTCGGCATATACTACGGTTTCTATGCCGGTCCCCTTAGGATACCATAATCCTAAGTGCATAGTGCCTTTAATGTATCGGAAGATACACTTAACCGCTTCAAGATGAGAGGTTTTGGGAGCCTCTTGGAAGCGGGCACAAAGGCAGACACTAAACATGATATCGGGCCTACTTGCCGTTAGGTATAATAAACTACCTATCATGCCTCGATACTTGGTACTATCTACCGACTCACACTCTTCATCTTTCGTGAGTTTAGTATCGGAGGACATGGGGGTTTTCATTGGTTTAGAATCTTCTAGACCAAATTTCTTAAGCATTTCTTTAATATACTTAGATTGATTAAAGAATATACCATCTTCCATTTGTTTAATTTGTAATCCAAGGAAGAAGTTAAGTTCACCCATCATGCTCATCTCGAACTCGTCATGCATGATTTTGGCAAATTCATCACACATGTCTTGACAAGTCGAACCGAATATAATGTCATCGACATATATTTGAACAATGATGAGATTTGAACTTTTCTTCTTAGTAAAAAGAGTGTTATCTACCATTCCTATTTTATATTCATGTTTAATAAGTAGGAATAGCTTTTTAATCTATCATTACTAAGTTTTAGGTGCTTTGTAATGACCATATAAAGCTTCCTTTAATTTATAAACATGATCTTCTGGTTTTCAAAATCAATTGAAACCACTAGGTTGTGCCACGTATAACCTACCTCATTGATAAAAACCATATCAGGAATGCACTTTTACATCCATTGTTTGGAATAGTTTAAAATCTAAGGCACAAGCATAAGCTAATAATATTCTACTGGACTCAAGTCTAGCAACCGGGGCATAAGTTTCATCATAATCGATGCCCTCTTGTTGGTTGTAGCCTTAATCAACTAACCTAGCCTTATTTTGAGAAACAACACTGTTCTCGTCTAACTTATTTCTAAACACCCACTTAGTTCCTATAATTGTCATATTCAAACTAACTCTTAAATGTCGTTAGCAATGAATTGGTTTAATTCTTCTTGCATGGCGACTATCCAACTTTCATCTACTAAAGCTTCATTCACATTCTTAGGTTTTATAGTTGATATAAAACAAAAGAAGTTACTTTGGTTTTGGGCTTGAGACCTAAGGCTTCTTTGGTTAAGATTTCCTATGACATTCTCTAATGGATGGTTCATAGATTCCTTAATGTTGACTATTTCATCAATTTCTAAAGTTTCATCCACAATGTCGTTTTCTAGGTTTTTCTTTTCGGTGACCTTAATTGCTTCTTTTTCATCTAAGTCATCATCCACTAAGGGTGATGTCTTAGAGGGCGAAGGAGTTTCATCGAATGTTACGTTAAGTGATTCTTCGACTTTCCTAGTGTATTTGTTTAGGATGATGTAGGCTTTACTATTTTGAGAATATCCTATAAAAGACAAATTCGTATGACTTTGGGTCAAACTTGGTAAGGTAGTCTTTGGTGTTCAAAATGAAGCACTTGCTTCCAAACACTCTAAAATAATCTAGCGTAGGTTTCCTACCTCTTAAAAGTTCGTAAGGTGTTTTTCCTAGAATGGCTCTAATAAGAATTCGGTTGAGAATGTATGTTGAAGTATCTACGGCGTTACACCAAAACTTTTGTGGTAACGATTGCTCATTCAACATAGTTCTACTCATTTCTTGAAGTGTCCTATTTTTCCTTTCAACCACGCCATTTGATTGAGGAGTGCGTGGAGCCGAGAAGTTATGTGTAATACCATTGGCATTACAAAACTCTCCAAATTGCACCTCATTATCAAATTCTCTACCGTGGTCGGTTCTTATTGACACTATTGAACAACCTAATTGGTTTTGAATTTTCCTACTAAGTATTTCGAATTGATCGAAAGCTTCGGTTTTATCCTTAAGGAATCTAGTCCAAGTATACCTAGAGTAATCATCTACTATGACTAGGGTGTAACGGTTTCCTCCGTAACTCCGTACGGCGGATGGACCGAAGAGATCCATATGGAGAAGTTCTAAGCATCTAGTCGTTGAGACTATATTCTTAGCTTTGTGACTAGCGTGAGCTTGTTTTCCCATTTTGCAAGCATCACAAAAATGTTGGTCAAACTTAAGTTTGGGTAGATTTCTAACTAATTCCTTAGAAGCCAACGATTGAATGAGACGCATGTTTGCGTGACCTAATCTCCTATGCCACAATGTGGAATTTTCATCAATCGTTGCTAGACAAATTTGATCCTTTGGCTTATTTCCTAATTTCATCACATATAAGCCTTTCTTTCTAATAAGATGTACTATGATCTTTCGAGATACGTATTGGTGGCCGAGATGAAGAGAATATTGTATTATGTTAGTAAGTGTTTGACATGTTCAAAAGGTAAAGGTCTGAGAATCAAAGGCCTTCGCGGGCTTACTGCAACAACCTGAGGATACCTGAATGAAGTGGGATAAGATCTATGGATTTTATCACTAGTGCCTAGGTTAAAAAGTGGGCATCTCGATTTGGGTTTATAAGTCGATAGGATCTGATAAGTCGGCTTATTTCTGGCTATAGAGAAGATATAGTATCTGAGAAATTGGCCAAAGATCATACATCGATGAAACAGTTGCGCGACATGGAGTTACTGTGTCAATTATTTCAGATTGAGATGGAATGATTTACGTCGCTTGCTGGCTGCTGTAATAAAAGCTTTTTGGGACGAGGTTGGATATGAGTACGATTATCATCCAACAACGGCTTGGGACAAAGTGAGCGTATGATTCAGACATTAGAGGATATGTTGAGGGCGTGTGTAATTGATTTTGGTGGTAGCTGGGATGTTCATCTACCATTGGCTGAGTTTTCTTACAATAATAGCTATCATTCGAGTATAAGATGTGCTCCGTTTGAAGCCTTGTACGGAAGGAAGTGTAGGTCGCCTATTTTATGGGCTGAGATTGGAGAAAGTAGTTTGATTGGACCTGAATTGGTACAAGAAACGACTGATAAAGTTGTGTTGATAAAGGAAAAGCTCAAAGCGGCAAGGGATCGTCAAAAGAGCTCTGCTGATAATAGACGCAAAACATTGAATTTGAATTAGGAGATCAAGTGATGTTGAAGTATCACTTGGAAGGTGTAATTCATTTTGGGAAAAGGAATAGTAGCACCGAGATATGTAGGGAATTTGAGATTCTTGAAAGGATCGGTCATGTAGCTTATCGATTGAGATTGCATAAGGAATTGAGTGAGGAACATGACACGTTTCATGTGTCAAATCTAAAGAAATGTTTGGCGGATGCTAGTTTATATGTGCCATTAGATGAGATAAAGATTAACAAAACTCTTCGTTTTGTTGAGGAACCTATAGAGATAATGGATTGTGAAGTTAAGAGTTTAAAGCGTAGTAAGATAGCATTAGTGAAAGTTCGTTGGAGTTCTAAGCGTGGTCCTGAGGTTACTTAGGAACGCGAGGATTATATGAAGTCTAAGTATCCTCAGTTGTTTGTTGATCGAGCTCATGAATCGACTAGTTAAATCTCGGGACGAGATTTCCTAAAGGAGGGGATATTGTGACAACCATGACTTGAGCAGGTTAGTCAAACCGTTAGTGTTGACTTATGTGCTTGTTGCAATTTATGATTTATGTGATTTTATGTGTTTATGTGTGTTTATATGTGTTTATGTGGGTTTGGTAATCAATCTATTGAGTGTGATCATCTCAATGAGATTGGAATGGTGGAGAATTTGGTTGAATTCCTTTCGTTCACTTTTGGTGACAAGGAAATGATTTTGGTGATTTAAACGTTTTCGTGATTTATCGTGTATGTATTATTACGTATATGTAATTATGTGATAGTAATATTAGAATTTTATGGGTTTTAATAGTTAAAAAAAAAAAGAGTAAAAAAAAAAAAAAAAAAGCAATATGAAAAAAAAAGCGGCTATTGTTCTTGTCTTTCAGTGGTTTTGGACATTCTCCAATAAGATGATTTGGGTCGCCACATCTAAAGCATTTTCTATTACTTTTACCGTTCTTGTCATCACAGTTTCTTTGGAATGTCTTTTTATCATTCCGAGGTTGTCTTACGAATCTACCTCTTCTTTTAAAGAACTTCTTGAAGTCTCTTACCGCTATGGCGTACTCTTCGTCTTCACTACCGGAAGTTGAACACTCTTCATCACTAGATTCTTTCTTAGCCTTTAAAGCAATAGATTTCCTTTTAACTTTTGCTTTGACTATTTCGGATCTTCTGATTGATCATTTCGTGAACTTTGAGGTTCCCGATAAGCCATTTAGGATGTAGAGCCCTAAGAAACTTCTTTACGTAGTTTTTGCTAGAATAACCTTCATCAAGAGCTTTAAGACTAGTAATAATAGTATTAAATCTAGCAAAATCACTATCTATAGATTCGTCTTCGGAAATAACGAATTGTTCATATTGTTGAACCAAAAGGTCGATCTATAAACTTTGCCTTGGCTATTACTTGAAGGGTGATTAACAAAGTTATTCCCCAATTTATGTTGTCGAATTACACATGAAAATTCTTTCATATTATTTTCTAGGCAAAGCATTGTAAATAACCATTTTAGCTTCATTATTTTTCACAAGTTTCTTTTTGAGATCATCGGTTTGTTTTCAAAAGGGATAACCTCATCTAATTTGGTTTCCGGATCTTGTACAATAGGTTGAAAATCACCATCAGTAATAACATGCCAAAGATCTAGATCTTTTTATTTAACATATGTCTCGAATCTATTTTTCTAATAAATAAAACTACCACTTTCAAAAAGTTATAGTCTTTACATGGATTGCCCTTCTAGATATTTTTCCGAAGTCCCATAGATCATCCAAGCTTAAAAAAAAAAAAAAAAAATAAAATACAATATATTTTAAAAATCTTGAGTGACCTTGGCTCTGATACCAATTGTAGGATACTAGAAGGGGGTTGAATAGTTTACCGGTTAATTATCCGTTTTAAGACTTTGCTTATAAAATGGTTTGATTCGAGTTATGTCAATCAATCAACAATATGAATCACAACTAAACTATATAATGTAATGAACTAAATAAACAATAACAATATAAAGAGATAAAGAAAGAAACGATCAAACCAAGATACCAAGATTTATAGTGGTTCGGCTACGAAGCACCTCTTCGCGTCAACCCCACTCCCCCGAGTACTCTACTCGAGATTTCATAAGGGGTTTCAACAAGCTACTCCTTTAGGTGTAGAAAATCTTTTACACGTCGCTTACTTTTCTTGTCCGAACTAACTCGATGTCAGATTCCTATCATAGCTAGAACCAATCTAAGACTCACTAAGTCTTTTATCACACTACGAATATATACTCTTGGAATGACACACAATCCAATTCAACTCAAATACATAAATTACACTATTAAATTACTATACACACAATCTAATTTACACAACACCACAAAGACAATATAATGAATATTTGTGACTTGAGAGGAGTAAAGAGATCACTTGATTAACAATGGTTTCTAGGATGAATACGAATTTCTCTTCTTGCATTGATAGAAGAAGGGAGGGAGAGTGAATTAATTACTTTAGAACATGAACGATATGTTTGGTGATCAGAATATGATATATAAAGAAAGAAAGAAAGAAGAGAGAAAAGTTAGGTCTATGAAAAATCGGGCAAGCGGTTGTGTTTTTTCAGAGGGGTTGCCTATAATTTATAGGAGACAAAAAAAAACAAGGCCGTTACTCTGATGGCCGGTCCCGCGATCCATAATATGTTAGGAGGCCGCCAGCCTTTAAGGGGGCCCCCGTAGAGCAACTCTCATTATTTGTCTTTTAGTGGGGAAGTTGTTATCCTTTTGGAACCTTCCCAATTCGGGGGGAAAGAAATCTGATTCAAATATTGTTTTTAATTAAACATTTCTTTTAATGAATATATATTTTGTGTATATATTTTTGTAAATAACTTTTGAATAAATGCAAGGTTTAAGAAAAATACTTTCTTGATCACGAATGATGTTTATTTGATTTGTTTATCCATACCTTAGTGATTAATCGTAGAAATATAATTATTACGATTTATAATTTATAAACTTTAATTTATCGTAATGCTTTTACATTTTGGTTATATCAAAACATCGAGAGGTTCTAAAAAATATAAAACTTTTTAGACATTAATTGTATTAACAAAGTTTAATATATTGTTTATATTTTTCATAAGTATAAAAAAAATCATTTAGATGTAGCTTTTAAATTATATTGGTGAAGATGACTAGATATTGTTGTTAATAGTGTATAAATGTTTTTTCGTTATATGCATTATTGTTGTTGTTGAATTGTTATTCAATAATCGTTTGTTGTGGGTAATTGCCTTTTATTTATGTGAAACGTATGCATAAAAGATTCCATCGATCTAATATTAGTTGTGTGAAAAGGATAACTAAATGATGTTTACGGTTTTATCATGCTCTTGGATTTTGGTAAGGGGTCGTGGATGTTGATTTGATTTCGTCCTCAATTATTAATACATTGTTTTCCTTTGTGTCTAGGCCATCAAAGATTTTTCATTCAAAATGATAATGTGGACGAGAAGGATAAAAGAAATTGATATAAAGGTTCTATATGGTATTTGAAGGTGGACTTCGTTACGAAACAACATACATATAAACAAGAAATCTTTTGAGACAAGATAACGGACCAAAACTGCCATAGGCACATGGTAATTTGTTTTCCGGAATTCGCCAATCACTTGACTAATCTTTTTTTTTTTTTTGGAACGGCAATTTGTGACTACATGGCCCCTAGCCCAGAAGGCGTAGCGAGCCCACACAACCAGGTTGGGTCCAGCCAGAAGGCATGATGGCACACTTAATGGTACTGCTTAGACACAGCAAAACAAATGATTAAACATGTTTTATATTAAGCAGAACGTGATTGTTGCATTTTACCATAAATTGCCGATACTTGTATCTACATACATGCCTATTGATGTAGAATTCTAGTGAGACGGAACTCAGTGGTGTGCATTTTTCAATTACATTGTCATTATCAAATCAAAACTTATCTTTTTAACAATAACCGGTTACAAGATAAGAATTGCTTTTAACTTGCTGTTTATGCAACTGATGAGAATATACCATGATAACCAATCTGCTGCTACCTATATAGCTAAAGAATCAAGTCTTTTCATGAATGATCGCTAACATAGAAGTTGTTATACACTCGTATACAAGCTTATATGGTATGCAAACAAACCATCCATCCAATTAGCGCAATATCTATCTCGTACAGAGAGCACCAACCAGGGAAATAATAGACATAACCAAGACTTAAGAAGTTTGTACATAAGCTCTTAATTATAGTATCGTTAAGACGGTCTGGTTTAGCAAATATCACTTAGTACTTGTTCCTATTCCCCCTTAACGTTTTAGGACATTTTTATGTTTATAATGGGATTCCTACTCATAATAACTTGTAACTTAAAATTCCAATCTTAGGGGTGTTGTGTTGCAGTTACCATCAATGTAGTAAAACTGTATCTATGAACTTACGTTGATGATCTCAAAAATGTTGAGCTGAATAGACTTAAGTGGACATATTAGATGACAGGGCCTCTTCTTCATCTTTAGCGTCCATGTTGTTTGTATGGAAAGAGTAGGGCATATGTTACCTTGCGATTAATCAGAGACAGGAAATGGTCTTTAAAAAGTATAGCGAATAATTAACATATACTTATCGTCTTTAATACATGGAACTTTAGCTTAACCCAACTTGTAAGAAATGTTGTCTAACACGTCTTTGTCTACACTAACTATGGATGAACTTGTGTACTTAAGCACTATAGAAAATAAGTATAGTACCAAAACACGACACGCCAAAAGTATTATGTTTCATGACATTCTTAAAATTTAGTAGAGCAAAATTTGGTAGTTTGGGGGTGTATGTTTTCGGCTTGTTATAGCGGTCCACTTATCGCTCAATTTGGTTTTGAGCTTATGTTTGATAAGCTCATTTTTTGTGGACTATATAAGCGAAAACAAAACCACCCCTTTATATTATGGGAACCATAGTTTCCGACCTTTGGGAGACTTAATCCTCGAGGTATGAGCCCAAACACTCAAAGGTCTCAACATATGGTATAGAGCCCTTCCATCTTTTTGTACTTTAAAAATAATTCTATTTCATAAATTTAAGGTTACTGTTTCCTTTTAGGCTGCGTACATATTAAGGTTCATATACAGTCACGGGGATACGCCAATTAGCAAAAATTTACTTATAATTACAAAAAAAACGCTAGTCGGAATTTAAGGCCAAGAGGGTGTTTATTTTGGCTTATATAGTAGGCCTTATGACTTCTATGTGGTTTTCGGCTTATGTTTCATAGCCCTCATTTTGTGGTATTTGTAACTTTCAGATTATATAAGCGTTATTATGACTTGATTTAACCAAAAAATTTCAAATTAACCCATAAAAGTAAGCTTATGAAAGCAAAGCCGAAACCAAATTATGCTTATAAGGCCCAATTGTTTTCAGCGAAATTTTCATATAAATTAATTATTTTGAAATACTTTTAGCTTACTATAAGCTTTTTATGACATGATAAGCCAAAAAAAAGTTTCTAAGATAAGCACAAAACAGTGAGCTTACGATATACAAGCCGAACAACGCAAATAATCCTAATCCCGCCGTATATAACCGAAAAAAATATAATCATATAAATTTTTAACTTATTTACATTTCCCCAAATTCAATTTTACTTGAAGCCTCGGCTGCGGGAACGAACTCACGATGCACCCAAAACGATCATCTAACGCTTCAGGATCCTTTCGAAATGATCAAACTGAAGTGTATACTTTCAAAACAATTATATTAAACCATAAATCAAAGATAGGAATAACGGAAGAAATACAGATCAAATATACATGTTTGAAATAATTAACGTATTTAACGGCTTACATACCTTTTGATTATAGCTCCGAAAAAGAATCAAATTGCTTAGGGATTGTCTCCAAGAACCTAATTGGGGTTTATACGAAAACAATCCAGAACAATTCTAAAGGAAGATTGTATCAACGGATCTTGTTCACACGCTAGTGTATTCGAGTTAAACCATTCATAGCTTGTATACCAAAGGAGCGTTTATAAACGAATGTATTCGTTCCGATAAAAACCAAGGTTATGGTCGAATGATAGGACAAAAGGAGTGATAGAGTTTAGGGATTTTGTGTGTATCTTTCACCTCATCCATTGGGTTTTATTAGACACCTCTACCGCCTAATATTTGGTAAACAAGTAACATCAATTCATTAATTATTGCAACAGCAATTATGTAACATCATTCATTAATTATGTATACATCAATTGCTTGTAACATCAATTCATTAATTATGTAACATTATGTAACATCAATTATGTAATTATGTACTTGTCCTTGTCCTTATGGTCGTTAGTCTTTTCCGTTAAATACTTAACGACCGTTAAACGTTTACGTGTAAAATTAACAAATATATTATTTATTAATTGTTAACTCGTAGTGAGTGCAATCCCGTGATCTTGAGTTCGATCCTAACACACATCTATTAATTTATCATCCATAAACTAACAGCTCCCACTTGGACATATTTAATAGTGTGATCACATCGGTTAGCGTCTAGTTACACGCCGATGCCTCTAGTATGATCTCAAGTAAGGTCTCCTGGAAAAACCTTTTAATGATTCATCATTATTATTATCCTTTTGTTTCTAATACAATGTTAATAAGGATATGGATCTTAGTCATTCCTTAATTAACGGATTCTGTTTCTCGTTTTATCTGATTGAGCAAGATTACCAAATCTTCTGAACGTATTCCAGAAAATCTTGGGTGTGGCCACACATACATCTTACCAATCCCACGAGGGGCCCAGCTGTATTAAACTTCAAAACGTATTTGAAGGAAACAAATCCTTTATTGACTACAAGCAAAACTCATGAATTTTGCAACACTTCTGAAAACAATCCGTATAGCTACCAGTTACGTTTAGCGTTAAATTGCTTCACAGAAATGCACTAGATCCATAACAGTTTCCTGGTATCTCAAGTCTGAGGATAACTATTTATGATTTACTTAATGACAAGATCCATAAAGTACAATCACATAGTTGGGATAAGTCCTATATTCAACTCATTAAATATCATGTGAAATTGGTATGTCAACGCATCAATATACTTTCAAGTATATTCTAACCAATACTCAGATTTGTCTTAATTCAATAATATTCCCATATCATTAATCGACAACGGACATTTAGAATATTTCATTATTCAAGGATTTAAAACATGTAAAATAGGATACAAAATTAAATAACAAAATAAACATAACCATCATTTTATTTTATCAAATAATAATGTTTACACATCCATTATCCAAACACTAATCACAGATATGCATGAAACTACTAGCTAATCGAAGTCCAATTCCATTGGCATGTTCGTTAACCTTTCCTCTAGGTAAAGCTTTAGTAAAAGCATCAGCTAGGTTTTTATCTGTGTGAACTTTTATCAATTTGATTTCACCACTCTCGACTTGTTCTCGAACATAGTGATATCTACGCAGAAAATGTCTGGCGCCTTTCATGACTCCAGGTTCATTGGCGAATGTGATTGCAGCAGAATTGTCACAATACATATTAATAGGTTTATTTATTGAAGGCATCACTCCAAGATCTCCAACAAACTTCCTAATCCAAACGGCTTCCATTGCAGCTTCTGACGCAGCCATGTACTCAGATTGCGTTGCATGCATTGCAATGGTTGTCTGCTTTTTGCTCTTCCATCCATTGACGACAAAGACATAACCCGTCTGAGACTTCGTATCATCTTTATCGCATTGCCAGGACGCATCACAGAAACCTGTAACCTCAAGTTCTGTATCTGTATTTCCTCCGTACACTAAAAACATATCTTTCGTATTCCTCAGATACTTTAGAATATGTTTAACAGCAACCCAGTAGAGCTTTCTTGGATTCTGTTGATATCGACTGACCAAGTTTTGAGCAAACGCCACATCTGGCCTTGTGCACCTAACAACATACATGATAGATCCTACAGCCGAAGCATAAGGTACCTTTTTCATGTAAGCTTTTTCCTCATCTGATGAAGCGCACATTACATTACTCAAATCATGTTTGACTTCCATCGGTATAAAACCTTTCTTAGAGTTTTGCATACTGAATTTCTTCAATATCTTATCGATGTAAGCACTTTGATTAAGTCCAATCAACCGCGGAGATCTATCTCTATATATCTTAATTCCTAGAATGTATGCAACTTCTCCTAAATCCTTCATAGAAAAACACTTTCCAAGATAATCCTTAACTTCCTTAAGTCTTGGAATGTTGTTTCCCATGATTAAAATGTCATCAACATATAGGATCAAGAATACTACATTCTCCTTTCAGATACACCATTTTGTTGTGGAGTATATGGAGAAGTAAGATTCTGAACTATTCCATTCTCACTTAGATAATCTTTAAACTCTTAGCTTAAATATTCACCACCTCTATCGGATCGAAGAGCTTTAATCTTCTTTCCTAGTTGCAATTCTACTTCTGCTTTGAAAACCTTAAATGTTTCAAATACCTCATGTTTATGTTTAAGTAAATAAACATATCCATAACGACTGAAATCATCCGTAAAGGTTAAGAAGTAGCTAGCACCTTTCCTTGACACATGTCTAAGTGGTCCGCATGCATCCGTATGTATTAAACCAAGTAGATCTGTAACCCTTTCAATATTTTTATTAAAAGGTTTCTTTGTCATCTTCCCAGATATACAAGATTCGCATTTATCAAATGATTCCTCATCGATATTTTCCAAAAGACCTTCACGATGAAGCTTTTGCATGCGAGTCTTGCCAATATGGGCAAGTCTACAGTGCCAAAGATAAGAAGAATCCAAGTCTAACTTTCTCTTTTTATTGATGCTAAAAATAGAATTATTATTATTCTTGGGGACATTGTTATTTATGTCAATTTCAAACACACCATTCACGGATATAGCACTAAAATAGAATATACCATTTAAAGAAACAGAAATTCCATTACTAGCAATAGTATGATGAAAACCAAGATCCAACAAACATGAAAGGGAAACAACACCTCTAACAATAGAAGGTGCATAATAACAATTGTTTAATTTCAGTACTAAACCCGAAGGTAAAACTAAATCAAACATTCCTATGGCTTCAACAGCTGCTTGTGTTCCATTGCCCACTTGCAGATATTGATCCCCATAAGATAGTTTCCTTTCTTCTTTAAATCCCTGCAGCGTATTACAAACATGAATACCGCATCCCGTATCATATACCCAGGAATTTAATTTGTAAGTTAGATTGAATAACTCAATTGCAAATAAGTTACCTGAAACTGCAGCACCGGGCTCAGACTTCTTCTTATTTGCACGCAACTCTTCGATATAAAGAGGGCAGTTCCTCTTCCAATGCCCAGCAACGTGGCAGTGGTGACAAGCTTGATCCTTATTAGGATTTTCCTTTCTCTTCAAAGGATTAGGCTTAGGCTTTGGTTGATAAGGCACAACTTGCTTGTTCTTATCAGCCTTACCCTTGCCTTTGACCTTCTTGTTCGCTTGCGGTTTTGGCTTGTTATCTCTACCCTTTTGTATTGTAAATACTTGAGGAGTAGGTGCTTTGTCTTTCAAACCCTTTTCGAAGTCAATGAGCAGTGCGTGTAGCTCAGTAACTGTCTTCCCCACGCAATGCATATTGAAGTTTCTTACAAAATCACCAAAATCCTTGTTAAGGGACCTGTTGATTAAGTTAACAGCCATATCATTGTCGTATGGTTTCCCAAGTGTATGTAATTGGTCCATGAGTCCTTTCATTTCCAATACATGTTCACTAACGGGTTTACCAGGGGCCTGTTTGCAACTATGTAGAGCATCCACCAGATCGTAGATTTCTACAGCAGGAGGCTTCTCAAACATTTTTCGAAGTTCAGCCAGCATGTTTTGGGGTGGATAATTTTCAAACTGCCTTTGAAGAGCAGGTGACATTTTTCCAAGCATAATACAAGCCACATCAGAGTGCTTTTTATATTCTGCTCTGAATGCTGCTTTTTCTGCCTCAGTTGCAGTATCAGCGGGTTGTTCTGGACAAGGCTTATACAAATAGCTTATATATATGTTTAATGATATAACTGCTATGCTTCCCCTCTATTTTTGCATAGCTTATATATCTTGTATTTTGCTAAGTTGTCATTTTAGTTATTTTGCCTACCATTATCTGATATGATATTACTTTCTTAGTATTTTAGCTATGTTTTTCCCCCCACCCGTAAGAAGTCTCGTTGGGGAACCGTTTTCCCAACTAGACTTAAGCGTTATAAGGAGCCTCTTGTGGAACCGAAAGAGATATGATAGTTGATCGTTTGTCGGATGCGCGTAATAAGGATGGACTCGCGGAGTCGGGTGATTCTTACGGAGGTAAAGTCAAACCCATGCGAGGCCCAACATTGGTTTATTCCGTCTTTTACCTCGTCACATTGTTATTGATTAATTCTTTCAAATATCTGGTATTTTGGAGGCGCTGCGAGACTTTCGTTCCTTTATGTCATTTTTGACTTTATCTTTATATAAGCAAGTAGTTATTTGTTGGAGCATCATTTATGTGTTATGTGGTAGTGATTTAAGATGTGCAATGTGGTATATGTGCTTATATGTGAGTAATCATTGAGATGTGTAGTTTTAGAAGTAAGTACACGTGTGAAAGGAGGCAATTATAATTATGGCGGCCGACATAATTATAAAGGCATCACACACATGGACTTGTGACCATGATTGCATTGATTGATGTTAGTTTGTTACTTGGTAGTGTGAGGTGTGGTAATGTTTACAATCCTGATAAGGATGGTTATATGGTTAGGGAATTATTCTCTTAACCTAATGTGCGGATGTGTTATGGATAGTTGTATAGATAGTAAGTTTTTCTTCTATCTAACGTTTGCGGATACATATTAGTACTACTATTACTATTATTGAGGTTGTTCGTTTGCTCGATTATTCGTTCGGATTTCTAACTCTAAGTGTAGAATCCCTTCATCGTACTTGTTGTAAGAAGGTCATATCTTCATATTCGACGTCTTGATGAATATTGGTTGTTCCGATCTGCTGCTTTTGGTTATTAGTACATTTTACTGGTTTTCACGTAAGTTGACTTCTCGTAGGAATATCAAAAATTTTCCTTTTAAGCACTATTTGTTCGTGATAATTTAGTACGGATATTTACTCCCTTGGTTGTATATCTCTAGGTTTTCGTAACCCGTTGGCGACGTGTTAGTATCAATGCTTTTAGGTTTGCTCTGTTGATCGTTATTTCGGATAAGACCTTACGTTTTCTTTTGGATCCGTAACGTCTTGCATAAGTTTCTCTTGTATGAGTTCGTTTGATTTTATTCTGCGTATATGGTTTTTGGTATTTTCTTTCGTTTTCAAACAACAGAATGGTGTTAGAGTCTGTCCGATGTTTTAAAATCCCTTTTGGTATTGCGGTGTCCTTTGTTTGAGTAACATATAGTATAATTGATGTCGAATTATAAAAAAAAACCTTTTGAAGAATATCTTGGTGATGTTTGGCGAAAACTGTGTTTAAAATGATTATTGTGAATAAAATGATCGTTGTGAATAGAACATGTTTAAGTGGCCTATACAATTAAGTTATGAAAATTGTCGTGTGGTTATTAAATTCTAAATTTTATTATGAAAAGTAGGTTTAAAATGATTCATGATAGTAAGATCTGATACACCATTAGATAACTATCTCTGGATTTTTGTGACAACCATGATAAAAATGAATTTTACATGGATTAGACTTCAGACATTTTTTTAAATGATTTATATATTTTAAACGACTTTCTTTATTTTAAATTGATTTTTTTTTATAAAAACATTATTTAATTGGTTCTTTCGAGTAAAGTCGATTGTTGGTATAAGAATTTTGTCTTTCGTATTTATAAGTTCTGGTGCGTAATGATTTTCGTTATGTGTTTCTTTTGTCGTGGTACGCTTGTTGATTTTTTTCGTTTGCGTTTTCACTCGGTACATATATGTATCCTTTATTTCAAAGGATTCTTATGTCATTTGATCCACGTCTATTTGCATATGTGGAATCCCCCATATGTATTCTAGCCGTGATTCGATATTCATTCGTTATCCTATTTGATAGTTTGTAATCCTTAGAATTTATTGACATCGTCAGGTCATGAGAGCTTTGATGTGACTGTGGGAATGGACTGGTTGTCTCAAAATAAGGTTGTAATAGTGTGTCATAAGAAAGTGGTTGAAATACCGTTGATAGGTGGTGAGATACTTAGGGTTCAAGGGGAGCGTACGTTAGGAGTAGCCAAAGCTTTAATGAACGCGAAGGTAGATGAACTAAAAGTGGGTGATATTTCTGTTGTGCGGGATTTTGTTGATGTGTTCCTAGAAGATTTGTCGGGATTACCCCCACAGAGACAAGTTGAGTTTCACATAGATTTAATTCCTGGAGCAACACCGGTAGCGAAGTCTCCATATCGTCTAGCACCCTCGAAAATGCAAGAATTGCCTAAACAACTTCAAGAGTTGCAAGACAAAGGTTTCATACGACCTAGTCATTTTCCGTAAGGAGCACCAGTGTCGTTTGTTAAAAAGAGAAGCATGGAGTTCATTTGAAGTTAGTGTTGGAATTGCTGAGGAAGGAGAAGTTGTATGCTAAGTTTACTAAGAGTGAGGCAGTGAAGAATTGGGAAGTACCTACGACACCATACGAGATATGATTATTCTTAGGATTGGCAGGTTACCTACCTACGTTTCATCGCAAACTTTTCTAAGATTGTTAAACCTATTACTTCCCTAACTAAGAGGAATCAGAAGTATGAGTGGGGGCGCAGAACAAGAAGATGCTTTCTAGACTTTAAAAAATAGTCTGTGTGATGCGCCGATATTGTCACTTCCTCATGGAGTTGAAGATTTTGTAGTTTACTGTGATGCTTCGAATAAGGAATTAGGTTGTGTGCTTATGCAAAGAAATAAGGTAATTGCTTATGTGTCAAGGCAGTTAAAAATCCACGAGAAGAATTATACAACACACGATC
>BQNB010025930.1:0-59115 GCA_026074375.1 Tanacetum coccineum
GATCTCTCTCTCTCCCGCTAGCCTAGAGTCGTTTTGATGAGATATCTTACTTCATCCTGCAAAATTAAAGGAGCGGTAGGAATTAATGAATTTCTGTTTCTTAATTGGGACTTTTGAATGGATAAACACATCCATTGGGCGTTTAGTGAAAGACTTTAAGTACCTTGAGAGCCTCTCCATATATTTCATGCCATAGGTTCTTGTCCGGGCAATCGTTTGTTATGTACTGCAAAAATTACATAAAAGAGGTTAGAATAATAATGATAAAAACGGCGGCGATGATTTCACTTTTCATATGAAGTACAACTTACACTATGAAGAGTTTATCCAGGAATACCATTTAATTTATGGACGGGAATGCTGCCTTGTCAAATGAGTACACTTTGCAGATAGCCTACATTCATAGGCAAATAGATTAAGAACGTAACACATGAAATCCAGTCAATGCAATTTAAACTTTGTTAAATAATTGTAGTACCTCACTGGCATTTGTAACTTTCTTTCTTGACATATTTAGGGTTTCCGCAATTCTATGTAGAATTAGAAAAATAGCATTTAACATGAAGAAATATAAAAAAGGCCAAAAGTGAACAAAACTTGCATCAATTAACTTACATTAATTGATGGACTAATTCCCTTAACGTAACACAACCCTATCATTAGCTACATTTAGACATCCAAAATCCCCAATTCAAACTTAAAAAAAAATAAGCAATGGAATTTTACCTCGGAAGTGGATCTGGGACACTCGTTTGATCATATCAAGAAACCTAAAAAAATTGAATCTTTTTCAGTTCCTATTTTTTTTTAAAAAGAAAAAGAATGAAACTATTGAATACAAATTAGGGTTCGTGCCTACCTCACACTTACAAATTGGTGGTTGCAATTTTCTTGAATCAGATCTTCGATCTTTAATGTTGTGTAACTCCAAAAACTTTTGATATGCCAGATTGATTTTTTTAGTTCAGTCCTATGTAACTCCAAAACTTGTTGATATTTCAGTCCTGTGTAACTGTTGATATGTCGGATTGAAGTGATTTTATGTAGGAAGTAACTACACACACCCTTCATATGCAGTTGAATTAGGGATTGTGCATTCAATTCGCACTCTTTAGAACCCTTCCCCTATTAAATACACAGACATGAGTCTTTAGAGATAATAACAGAAGACGTTACATTGAGACTTATGAGGGCAAATAAAGAGACGGATGGTTTATGAGCTTTTATAAGCATGAGTCATAACTACTCAAAATTAAATTATATGTACTGAATCTTTATATAGATAAAGATAATAATATCATATATATCCAAATATTATTTTATACATATTTAAAACCAAAAACAATACATGATAATTATATTTAAATCTAAAAGGTCTATTATACCTTCATTGATTAAGGTAAAATAATAATATGTTGTAATTGCATTTTTCACCATTGTTGATTGTCTTCATTTACGTGAATAATATTCTTGTTGGTTGACTAATCGATTGTTATTGTTTAATTTTGATCATTAATAAGCTAAATCTTATGCAAGTTAAAACCATCTATTAACTCATTTCCACAAACACCTTTGATTTGTGGATCGTGAAGCAATTAAATTTTTTTCTCCATGAACTGTTAGTTTGATCACCATAAACAAAAATATGATTTTTGTTATGGTTTTGTTGGCTTACCCATATAATTAATTAAACTCATGAAAATCCAATTGCTTGGTAAAGACTTGTTTACGTTGATGAATTTTGCAAGAGTAGGGAGAAATAATAAGATAACGGGTAGAATGGATATTGTATACTTAGAAAAATAAAAAGAGAATTGCATATATCCCCATTTAAACTTGATTAATTACATATATCCTCACTCAAAGTTTTATAATAACAAATATACTCATCTTTACCTATTTAATTTGTTTAGACGGTTATACCCATCTTTATCTATTCCTTTTAATCTACTACTGGATGTATGTAAAAATGTAACTGTTTTTTTGCTGTTTGCTTCATTCCTTTTGAAATTGCTTAAGTATTATTGATAAACTAACAATGCATTATTCTTCTCTTCTCGTTCATGTTTATTAATATCAAATAATTATAAAATATTCATGGATTGTAATTATTAAGAGGGACTGACATTACATAGTGCTGTAAAAGGGATACCAGAAGCCGACAAATTTACACGGGCACAAGTACTGATTACAAAACAATATGGTATTTTTTATATAGACAAATTAATGATGTCCTATGAATGCACAACAATAGAAATGTATTGCAATTTTGCATTTTGTAGAGTATTGATTTTGCTTTTCTCTCAAAGATATATGATGAAATGGACAAATTTGTTGAGTAGAAAGTAAGGGTATAATACTCATTATTTTAATGTTTATACTAAGAAAGGTGAATAAATGGGTATAATTTGTGGAGTTGTTCGAAAGATTTTACTTGGGGTATAGATGTTTTATTTTGAACTTTGGTTGGGGATATATGTAATTAATGAAGTTTTAGTGAGGATGTATGTAATTCTCCACAAAATAAATTATCATGTATTTTAAAGTTTTTAGTGAGTATAAAACGAGGTGGAATTTACCCCGCGCGTCGCGGCGCGGGCTGCGTTGTTTATGCAACGTGTTGGTAAAGCGGTTTTTTTTTTACAATTTTTTAATTTTAGATTTTTTTACTTAGTCATAAATATTTAAAAGTCGAGGGTCCGTTTTAGGAATTTTTTTTTACTTTTATAGGTTTTTTTTTACTAAGTCGTAAATAGTTAAAAGTTGAGAGTCCGTTTTGAAAATATCTTTTTTTATTTTGGGCCAGATTTTGAGCTACTTTTGGGCCGTTACTGTAGCACTGTAGCAGTGCTACTGTTTCACGAGGATTAGTATATAGTACAATAATAGTTTGGATATATATAACATATTTATATTTTTGGAAGGATATATATACGTAATTATAAATTTTGGTCGGATATATATGCAATTATAAGTTTTTGGGAGGATATATATGCAATTTCCCCTTACGCCAAAATAATTAGCTAACGTCATGTGTAATTTTATTTTTGAGGCAATTTCATATCGCCTTCTTTAAACATGGAAATTTCATATCTATCTAAACATGCTTTAAAATCATTGTACATTATGTATTTAATGATTGCATTTTCAGTATATATGAAATTAATCATCAAATTATGATGATATATGAAATTAATCCTTTAATTTTATTCAGTTAATTAATCTTATACGTGGATAAAATGTTGTGCTTATTGTTGGCGTATATGGCCGATTGGCATATACCTGAAGGTACATGTAAGGACACACACCGAAAGGAGTGTGTCGATAGACAAGTCGAAGTACTAAATACTTAAGGAGCAATAACCATACCTCGTGAAGGAGGAAAGCATCTTTTTTTACCGAGTAGACCTCTTTTTACCCAGCAGTCCATCTCAAGGATCAAACGTGCGCCGCCTAACTCAAATATTACAGGATATTGTCTGTTGGGAAACCTGCCTACTTTTATTAGCGTAAATCTAATAACATTAACAAGCAAATAAATCGAAGGAATGAACAGATAAAGAACAGATAAATAAAGCATAAACAGAACGAGGCTTCGTGTTTAACACATTCCTTAAAACAGATTCGCCGTCTGTTTCCCAGGGTACAACGTCCAAAGCTGTTGTACAGCCGGACTAGACAAACTGACCTGAAAGATTACGGAAAGGTCGAGTGATTCTGAGCGATGAAACTGCTGGAAAAGGCTGCGAACTGGCGGCTCAATTTTTCAGGTAAGTGGATTATGGCGCGTAGGAGTGGAGCACCACCGGAGCCTGCAGTTCCGCGTCCGCATGTCGCGCAGAGCTTCGCATGAGTTCAGTGGAACCGAACCCATCTTGGCCCAGAAATCCATTTTTTTGCACCCCCCCCCCCGCGCGTAGACGTGGGAGCATAAACCCCACAAAGATTTACACAAGCAACAACCAAGGTATTCATAGTATAAACCCAACCCACTCACACTTGGGCAAATGTGGGGATAGTCCAGATTCGTTTCTCCACACGTGCCTCACTTTGAGTCACGATATCTCATTCATCTCTACTCGCACAGAGTTTGGACATAGGATTGGAGACTTCGTTGGCGAAAGCGACTCTTCGTGGAACAACGCAAACCCCAACATCTATTATTATATATAACATCTACATATATTAAATGTTGTCCAAAGTTAGCAAAACTCATATTTGCTATACCATATTTTCCAACATTGTCTCCCTACGTGAGAATGATGACCTAGCGCCTAGGCTAGATATAGCCCGACTCGCCCCTTCTTCATGTTGTCAGGTAGAGTGATTTAAGTAGTACTTCCTCTGACCTTTTTAAATGTCCACATTCAAAAAGCTCAAATACTAAGAAACATGTAAGAAAGTTAAGTAAATGACAATTTAGCCCATGTACTTGAATCCAATTTTACATTAAAATTTTTGACTTCTCATTGTATTTTAGCTGACATGCGTACTACAAGTTGACCAACAAGTAAGAAGGCAAAATTTTGGCGCTACCTTTTTATTTTGCCGCAAAAATTTAGAGCAACTTCAAACTTTCCCACTATACATCAAGCCATGCGCTTTTTAATCTTCCTCGTACTTGTTTTTTTCTTTTTGAAAATGGAACTATACTTCACTTCATGCACTAAAAAAAACTTGACTAACGATGAACGTCAAGCCATTTACGAATCATTGTTAGAAGTAAGCTTAAACGCTGAGTTGAAAAAAGGATCAATTGGCCCTTTAGCAAGAAAATTTGGAGTCAATAAGCAAACCATAAGTCGCATTTAGCATCGAGATAGACTTCAAGTCCTTCATAGATCAATGGTCGATGTATCTTCAAAGAAGCCACATGTAGTTGGATGAAAACGGCTACAAATTGATTTAACTCAAGTTTCACAAATTTCATTACATCGTCGAACGAACATTCGAATTCTTGCAAAAGCAATAGATCTTCCAAAATTAGTTGTGCATAGAATAATCAAATAAGGTGAACGTCGACCACGCATGACTGCCATCAAACTATATTTGACCGATGAAAATAAAATGGCAAGGTTAAGGTTTTGTTTATCTATGGTTACACCATATCTACCAAGTGCTAGTGTGTAAACGAGCCGAGTCGAGCCGAGTACTGCCACCCTTCGAGCTTCGACACGAATACTAAAAGACTCAGCTCGAAAGCTCGGCTCCGAGCTCGGCGAGCTTTAAAATTTTCGAGCTCGAGCTCCACCCTCATTAATAAAACTGAGGCTACGAAACTCGACTCGAAGCTCGATTATTTTCACGATTTCATGCTCGAACTCTATAAAGAACTCGCCATATGTTAAGCTTCGACAACGACTCGATTTATGAAGGTTCACGAAAGGCTCGCGAGCTTAACGAGCGAGTATTTATGAAGCACGAACATCACTCGAAAATATGCCTCGAGTAGCTCGAGCATCGAGCTCGACTCGTTTTAGATGAGTCGATTTCGAGTAGTTTTACGAGTCGATCTCGAACAACTCGCGAGTTGTCCGTGCTCGTTACACCCCTATGTATTAACATCATCCACATAGAATGAAATACAAATGTGGTTTTATATGACAAGACCAACAAAACGTTACTACCTTGTTCCAGGTGATGATTTGCCGCTATGAACATGTAAGTTGAAAAGTTTATAACAAAAGTGATGTTTCTAGCCGCGATTGCACGACCAAGATTTGATTCATTGGGTAATGAATTTTTTTCGAGAAAGATTGGTATATTCCTGCTCACAACCTTAGAGCCAACAAAGCGTTCATGTAAGAAACATGTTGCGGGAACATTGGAGACAAAACCTACCTTATCGGTAACTAAAGAGGTTACAAGGTCGTGGTTGATACAAAAGGTACTAACAGCTATCAGATCGACATGGCCACAAGGACATACGGGTCTGATTTTAGTTTAACAAGACAATGAGAAGCCTCATATTAATGTTGATGATGTTGAGTTTCTTCAAGAAGCATCTTGAGATGGGTTTGCCATAAGACTTTATTTTCAACCCCCAAATAGTCTGGATTTTAATGTGTTAGATCTTGGGATTTTAAGGGCGATTCAATCACTTCAAGAGCAAGAGGTTCTAAAGAGAATTGATGAATTAGTTCATCTGGTTCAAGCTTTTTATGAAAGAATGCCATATCACAAACTTAACAATGTATTTTTAATTCCATAAACATGCATGAAAGAAATCTTAAAATTCAAGGTGGCAATAATTATCAAATAGCACATATCGGAAAGGGTAGACTAGAAAGACAAGGAGTGATTCCATTAACAATTAATTGCGAACAAAGTTTGATAGATCCAACGGTTTTTTATTTGGGTTAGTAAGAAAGAAACTAAAAATGTTTCATGATGAATAAAAGAAGACCTAATGTATTTTGTTTCTTAAGCCACTCTAATCGAATGAAGAGTAAAATAAAATCAAAGGTTTTGATTCTTGGTTGACTTTTGGTGTTGATCTCTTGCTCCCACTATCAACTTTTGTATCTGTTTCAATAATGTTTAATAAAACTAAGGGTATTAGTGAAAAGTCACCTATATATTTTTACTATTTTAGACAGTGGACATTTATTTAAAGACAAACAAAAATAAAAAGGTAGACATTTATTTAGTAACGAGGGAGTATAATACTTGTCTCATTTAATGTAAAATCAAACAACTCTTCACCCGCATTTACTCATACACATTGTCTTGCCTTTCAGCCCATACATGTATATTTATTCTCATATTCGAGCATGGTCTTTGGATCAAACCCATGACTAGGCTAACGCGTGTTTATTCTTTGTGATAGGTTATCTAAGGACCGTGAAGCACGTCTGAAGGATCGGCTTTATCACAAGTACATGGAGCAAGGTTTTACCTCTACACTTATGATGTAGAAAATGTTATGTGTCATCCCCATATTGCATCTCACGTTTGGTAAGTACAACCATTGAAAAGCACTAATAGATTCATAAACCACATAAAGACATTCCAAAAACAAAATAATACACAATTTTTTGTCTGTGAACCTCAAAGCTTCCTCTATACGATTCTTAGTTTCTAATCCACAATTAATTATATACATATACTATAGGGGGGTTGAAACGATGTCGTTTCTTCCCCCTTGCTACAGTACATTTTTTCCCCATTTTATTGGGCTCCCACTTTGGGGTGGCCCAAATGTTTTTTTTTTAAATTTGTTTGGCACAAAATAGGGGAAAAAATATTACGAAAGTACCGATTTATTCAGATAAAAAAATACGCGGAAACATTTTCGATACCTAATAACTTTAAAATAATCGACAGAGTCACAAACGTACAACTTTAGATTGCATTAAACTGTGTCATTTTACGCCACTAAAAACCATAAAAAAAACCCCATATAGCAAAAAAAAAACTTTAAACATGAGGTCCAACACATAAGCCCATATAATATTAAACATGAGACCGAAAAAATAACTCTTGGAAAGAAAAAAAAATAACGCCCCGCAATAACGCGCGGGACATAAGCTTATATATAAAAAATTATTAAACATAATGCCGAAAAAATAAACCCACACAAATATTGCAATGCTTCTGACGCCCATAAAATTATATTTAAAAAAATTCGTATAGCAAAATAAAAACAACCCTTTAAATATGAGTCCCAACATATAAGCCCATATAAGCAAAAAAACCAACTATTAAACATGAGACCGAAAAAATAAACCTACACAAAATAAAAAATAAAAATTTACGCCCCGCAACAACGCCGAAAAATTAATGCCCCGCAGCAACGCGCGGGTAACTATGCTTGTATATATACTATAGGTGGAAGGATACGACGTCGTTTTGACGTCGTATTTTGCGGCCCGAATTTTTAGCCCAACAACAACCGCCTAAACCGTAAAAAAACCTTTCCCGGGCCCAAAATAAATAAAAAATTAATGTCATTAACCATTCGAAAATCACTTCCTCTATAGGATCCAGTTACAAATAAAAAGAAATTCAGTTTCAAAATCACCGATTCAAAAAAACACAAAATTGATTCAACAAGTTTTAAAATTACAATGAATGATCTTAAATTCCACCCAATAATTTCGGTAAATTTTAGTTGTATTGCATCAATTTGGTTCATATTATTGCTTATTTTTTTATGTTTAGCATGTAAACCCAGTAATCCAATTAAATCGTTATTGTATCGAAACCTTAAAACAATTAGGGAAAACTGCTTTTATGAATCAGGGTAATCTATTTGTTTGACTATCTATTGTAATTTTGCAGATACCCTTTGTGAGGTTAAAAAAATAATTTTTTTGTTTGTTATGAAACAGGTTTCGGTTACTCCAATCTTAATTTCGTAAGATTTGATTCTTCTTTGATTTTATTGTTTCAATTTGAATATATGAGAAGTGAGTTTTGTTTAAATTAAAGAAGTGTCGATTGATTGTGTTCACATAAAGTTTTTCCTATGCAAACCCTAAAAAAATTTGGGCAAAATTCCCTGATTAGTTAATTGGTTATATCTTTAATTTATACATTTTTGAACCATTGATGTATCTAATAGTTATGTCATACTTTATAATCATGCAGTTTCAAACACTCGCAATATAAATGTGACGTACACCGTCACCAACAATTTCATTTGACATTGGTAAGTTTTGTGTTTTACTCTTTAGACTCATCACTACAATTTTCAATATATGTGTTTATCTTATTTTTCTTTACAATTTTGATGAATACTTATGATCTGACGATAATGGTTGCAGCAATGATTGTACACTCACAGCCATGCACTGAGATATAATCATCAAAGTCTATACCCATGGTATGTGTATTTGCTTCATTTGATGGTATAACGAATAGTCTCTTGAAAATGTCTTATTATTTTGCATCAAGTCATTATGGAGATGGATATTGTTTTGTCATTAGAAAATATCTACTCGGCCTCATTCAATTGCGTTAGTCAGTGAAGGGTGCAATCTGATATCGCACCTGATATGTATGATTGTTGTTTTTCTTAATCTATATAGGAATTCGATGCAAATTTGTATGAATCCAAAGCTCTTGTGAAAAGGTTGCAGAACATATATACATGGTTGACAAAAAATATGGTATGTATTTTGTTGCATTACCGGTTTAAGTTAAATTCTTAATTTTTTTAATCGAACTCTAATTAATTGGAAGCTCTTATGAACTAAAACATGTTGTCTCAAGAGTATGTAATTTCGTTAGTGACTTTAGAATATCTAGAGGTGGTAAGATGGGTGGGGTGGGTAGTGGGTCAAGTGCTCCACTTTTGGCTAATTTTTTCTTTTATGTGTCAAGATAAAACGAAATTTACGGATCTATATGTTTGAAAATCATATACAGTGACCCATAACAAAGTTTATTGTTTGTTTTATGTCTATATTCTCACGTCATATGCTGATTAGTAATTAACGTTTGTACTGGGGTGAACTCGCAAGCTACTGCCATTCTAATATTTTTTTGGTTTTCAAAAACCGAGTAAATTATATTTGCAAAGTGTTCGAAAAACTCACTCCTACACTTACATTATGTGGTTCCAGCCTTGCTACTATTTTTTTAGTTCATACATGTTGGGATTCATTTTTTTTAGTTCATACAAGTCTAGAACATCAACTAATAATGTGTTTATATGTTTGAAATCCTTAAGATGTTATAACATATTAAAATACATATATCAAGTATACAATTGATGAATTATACTTTAAGTCCAACAAGTTGGATTATATACGAAGCACATGAATAGGTTCACAATGTTCGAAACCGTTTTTTCCTCAAATCTGAAGGTAGAATTATCTTTAGTGATTTTTGCAAGAAGTTCATTGTAAATTATCCTAATATGATTATTTGGTTCATTCCATTGTAGGTTTTCATGTTCATTTATATTGTCTTTTTATGATCCATGTTATAGGCTCATTTTACATGTGAAGCAACTGCCACAAGCTTTAATGCTAACAAGGCTGTTACTATAAAGCTTGCATATTATATACATACGACTAGTACGTATTTATACGATATCAGTGTGCGAAGATTATGGGCTGGTAACACAAGGCAAACATCTGTGAGTACTTACTACTATTAACCGTTCATGTTAAACTGTTGATGATCATGGTTTTTATATTACAAATATGTGATTAGCATGCCAACAATTTTGTGTGTCGCAGACATGGTAAATCAAACAGCCGAAGCTAGGGATTTTTTTGATAATTCTGCTATCATACCTAAAAAATGAGTGCGAAACGTTGACGAGTATTGTAGCATGACCCTACAACAACACAAAATAATTGCAGCAGCTTGTGAAACAATAGGTATGCTCTTCAGTTATCAAACCTGCTATTTTTATTATTTATTTTTTTGCATTTTTGTACTAAATTGCATTTTTCTATTGTTAAACTTCCAGTACCCTAAGCTGTATAACACATGTGTACGCTAAGATGTATAACACTTGCGCATTTGAATGAAATCTTGAATAATTTTTAGTTTTTCAAGCGATGAAAAATAAATGGCCCCGATATATATATATACCGCCAAGCAAAATAACATTCCAAAAAAATCATGTTGTGAAAATAAAAGATCAAGTACCGTATGACCTGTTTTGACCTCAATATGATTGACCAAAATAAATTTTATACGCAAAATGTTTATTTTATTGCAGACTATGAGCTTCGGTTAAACTCGGATAAAGTTTAAAATCATGTGATTATCATTGTTTCGAAGATAATTAATTTTTTAAGAATCGTGAATCTGATGGAATCATTTGTAATTTATTTTAATTGTGTTACTCTTTTATTTGTTGTTGACCATAAATCATAGAAGATTCAAGCTTTGGGTCAATGAATTAAGCCTTTAAAATGTTATAAAGATTTAGTATTAACAGCTTTAGGTCATAGATTTAAGCCTAAAAAATGTGTACACCTCTTCTAATCATTATGATTTTTATCTGTTCGTATGAATGGGTGTTTAAAATGTTGGTTGGTTAGTGCTGACACAAAATGGGTGCTTAAACTGTTTTGTGTCAGCATCATTTGTTGGTTTGGGTTAACGTGTTGTAGCACTGGTTTATATCACACTCATACTACTCAAGTGAAGACTATCTACCACTACACATTTATTTTCTATGACTCTGCACTGTGAATTAACCTAGCTTTTCGTAGCTCTTACCACACAAGTTTATATGCAAATTGTGATGGTTTGAATTGATCAATTTAATATACTTTAGTGTCCTTTTCGTATTTGAACGAGTAACATGATCAAGTTGCATTTAAGGTATCATGTTAGATAACTCTTTTAAAATAGTTTCTCTTACACAATTTACTTGATACACAATCACCAGGTGCCTAGACCTTATTTTGGAGAAGCTACGACTAAGTGAGGAAGGACCTTGTCAAGGTGGGAATGCATATGAGCATTCCTACCTTGACAAGATCCTATGCGTTCAAATCACCGATTAAAAAAACCATGTCTTAAATGATATACGTGTAGTGTACGATTGAGTTATCAGGTTGCATATTGTAATCTTTGCCCTTTTATGTTCTGAATATTTCATTTATAGTCCTTTGACTATTTGACTTTCGTCAGTTTATTCAGATAATGTACCATGTGAACGGTGGTGATTTTATGAGAATTGTGGTGATTTATGGTTTATGTTTTGATTAATTAATACCCTTTTGGATGGTATTATGTTAATTGTATTCTGGGTTGTTTAACCTGTGAATTTTGAGAAATGCCGAAAAACGAGTCCTAACATGTCCGTTAATGTCCAAATGAGTTTTGAAGGGTTTAAAGTATAAATATGTCTTGTATAATACTCTTGTTAATGGAAAAGTATTTTTAAGGTGAATAAAAATGCTTATTAACTTCAAGGTAAAATTAGGTGAGTTTGTCGGCTTTTAAGTGATATCGCCACGAAATGAAGAAAGGCCGGACCCCATAGGATCCCATGGGTTCCCATGCTTTGAAGAGGTTAGAGAGGGATAAACAGGTAGGTGAGAAGGGCTCGGCTCCATGCAGGTCTTTCACCAACGGCTGGCACTGAATTAGCGCTTCGCGAAAGAATCGTGTGGCGCGGTGAAGGGTTCCCGTTGGGGTTCCCGTTGGGGTTCCCTGCTCCGGATATATGACAAGAGAAGGGGACATGATGGCTTAATTTTAGCTAACATTGTCTAGAATTTATACATAAGATGTTTACCACTCCTCATTTCATCATATTCCTTTGTCATTTAAAAAAAACACATAGTTATGCGTACGAAATAGCCAAACAACATAATTCAATCCATAAATTTTCCATCTTTGATCAAGATCGTGTTATGTCGGTTGATTCGTGTTTTGAGTATTCATTTTTTTCAAATAACGTTTGGGTTGTACGGTTCGTGTCCAATATCTACATTTTTGAATATTTTCTTGGGTTGTTTTCAAATTTAAAATTTGCGCTTTGTTTGTCCTTTTGGGTTTGTATTGATGCATAGATGTTAGTTGTACAAGTTGATTGTTGTGAAAATCGATTTTTGGAAACGAAACGGATAACAAAAGGGGTGTTTGGTTCGTCGGATATAAAAAAAGGCTAAATTTAGGGTTTTGTAGTTTTGATGATTGTGCGTGTTGGTTGAATAATATATGTTGCTATATAGCTTATTTTGAGAATAGCTTATATAGGTTATTGGTGGACTTTTACGTGGCTTATTTGAGCTTATATGTTCACGTTACTATTCATAATCACAAGGAAGTGATTTTGATTATTTTCGTGATATGGCGTATGTTTGTGAACTATTTTTATAGCTTCTGGTAGTAACCAAATGCGTTATGTAGCTTATTAGCTTATGGTTAAGCTTAATATATGTATTGTAGAGCTTATGGACTCACGGCCCAATAAGCCTATTTAAGCCGTGGCTTAATGGGAGGGCTTATTGTGGTCCGGATTATTTACTACTTATTAGTATAAGCTGATGTATATAAATGGACCTTGATTTTGGACTTGAACCGTATTTTGGACTTATAAATATCTTAATGGACCCTAATTGGGCCTTAAAGCCTAATAAGCGATATTTAGTCATTATAAGAGTTTTGACGGACTTTTTGAAAGTGAAATGTATTTACGAAGTGATATTGAACGCTATTTTGGGAAAAACGTTTTAGTAAACGTTAAAGATCAAGATTTTAGAATTTTGTCGGAAAAATGTTGAAAGTTTGAAAAGTGTTTGAAATAAAGGTTAAAAACCTTGAAATAAAACTTGTGGAACGTACAGGTTCATGTAGAAAATTTCGTAAAAAGTTTATACTTAGAAATTTCACCTAAAAATGTAATTTTTGTATTTTTAATAATAAAATATTATTTAATTATTTGATTTATTTTAATAAAGTCACCTAAAAGACGAAGAATATTAATTTTTCTCGAAACTTCACAAATATGTTTATTATGAGTAAACGTTTCATTTTCAACCCTATTATGATTATTTTTACGGTGGCTAAGGTTACCGAATGGACTTATCGAAATATATTTATAATTATTAATTATAAATATTTACTGATATTACTATCTATGTTTTTACATATGATAGTTGTATTGGTTAAGTAACGAGATTGATATGATTGTTGAGATATGTCGTCAGCCATCACACCACTAAATTATTATGGGTAATTGTACAATGCATCTAAACTCTATGCATCAAACGTGAAGATTGTTTTGGAAATGAATGATTAAAATGGACATTAATTGGACTAGGTAGGGTGCGAGTCTTGCAAGTTGCTTGTGTGATGTATTTGGTTGCTTAAAGATTACTTTAGGTGAGTTTATAGTAGCCCAAATTTTTTACAGTCTTATTCGTTGGAGTAAATGATATTCAAAGGTTGTTTGAATGTTTTGAATTGAATTGTGCGAAATGTGGTGTATTTTTGGGACATGATAAGTGTTTTATTACTTGATATGTGAATATTATGTGTTGCATGATTGTTTGGATCGGAGAGGTACGCCTATCCCAGTAGTTGTATGATTGTTTGGATCGGATGAGTACGCCTACCTAGTATTTGTGTGATTATTGGAGCGGATAGGTACGCCTAGCTTAGTTTGTGTGTGATTCTGTCCTAATTTAGTGCTCCAGCTGGTAAGCCCTTTAGGTGCGTAAGTGACATATGATGATTGATTAGTGGGGATTGACTATGGTTTTTTTGATTATATAATTCAATGTCATATAGCACCATTGCCATGTGAAATATTGGCACAGCTTTTGGATTTAAGTTCAAACATACGGAGCTCACCAACATTTATTGTGCGTTTTCGAGTATCATTTTCAGGTGAAGTGAAAGAGGAATAGTTGATGATTTTGATAGCAGACTTAGAAGTATCCGAGTGTATTATTTTGTGAAGTCTTGTTGTTTATTTTTTTGGTTTGGTATTTGGAAGATAATGAGTTTAAGTTTGGATTTGAAAGCCCTGTGTGGGCTTTTGTTTATTGTAAGAGATTATGGATTTGATTGTGATTTGGGACATCGCTGAGGTTGTTCTTGGTTGATGGTCTTCGTAACACTTGAAGTTTATGCATTGTAGTTTTTTTTATATTGTATCTTGTGTTATGATTGATCATTATGTTGCATTTCCGAGTTTCTTCCTTTGTCGGGGTGTGACACATATATTGGATTACAACATGTCTTATTGCAAAGCTTAACCCGGGAATAAGATTATATGCATGGAAAAATGGACGAGTCGGGTGAGTTGCGTTATGTGAAACAAGTAAATAAGGACGGGTCAAAATGGTTTGGGTCGACCCTCCAAAACTATTTTTTAATTTTCAGACGCCCTATCAGCTAGATCTATATAATTTCATCCCTTATTAGCTCTATCTATATATTGTTGAATTAAGTTTTATTGTTTTGATGAATGTATTATGTATAGTTGAATTTGAGTAAATATGTAAGTTGTAATAGGTCATGTTTGTTATTAAGATTATGTTTCTGGTAAATTAAGTTTGGTTTTAAGGATATATTGTTAAGATGGTGTGTTGTAGACATGGAAAAATTAGTTAAGTTGTAATAGAATGTGCAGTTTAGTAAAATATATTCATTTTCGTGTTTTTCGCTTTCAACGGGCGATGAACATGGACAAAGTAAATTAAAGGTTATTCTATGATTAATGGGTTTACTTAGTTGAACTTCCTATAAGAAAAGTTTGAATACCAATAACATTATATATCAACCAACGGTCATTTGGTCTAATGGTATGGAGGTTTTACCCTCCTAGGCAAGGTCTCATGTTCGAGTCTTGTCTAGGGCGATAGGGGTTTCCTCCTGCGTGTGTAAAGGAAAGGGTGTCATTACCTTCTGGGCTGGACCCAACCTTGTTGTGTGGGCTCGCTACGCCTTCTGGGCATGTAGCCACAAATTGCCGTTCTAAAAAAAAATAACATTATATATCATATTAGGCTTCGAACCCATCGAACTTGAAATAGTAATATCTAAGTGCTACAAATTTAGATATTAACTTGATTATCGCTCACATGCGTCATTGCTATTTAAGACCATCAAATTTGAAGACGACAACACATGAACGTTTATTTAGTTAATTGAAACAAACTCAAATGTTCATTGAATAATTCACGTATTCTCACTATTTCATTCACATATTAACGGAACATGTTTAAGTTCGTTGTTTTCTTATTTTATATTCATATATAAATATAATTTCTTACAAAAAATAATTCTTTAAAAAACCTCGCAATTTTGCGGGATTTTAAGCTATCTATTTTTTATATAATAAAACAGACCTTTTTACAAGTATTTGAAGCACAAGCATTAAAAAGCTGAGTTGTCGATCCCACATTAAACCTCACATGTGATAGGCACAACACATGACCAACATACAATAATACAACACAAGAAAGCTTCTACGACACAATTCATATGCATTCATCCTCTACAAAATATCTACCACCATTATTGTGATAACCTTATTTTTAGCAATAGTTACAATCACATAAATCAATGTTTTTCAATGTTCTTCTCTACAATTGTTCTTAAGCCAGAGTCAATTCACCAATCAATTCACACCATTAATTCCTATACATTCAAATCACCGATTCAAAAAACAACATTCCTACAAAGTATCATCCCTTTAACATTCGATCTATGCCAGTAAATATCGCATCTATTGAAGTTTTTTTGTAGATCGATTTAAGTCCTATATTACAAGTATTTTGAATCTGTTTTCTCACCGGAATTTATCAATGGGTTGAAGTTCTCACGTGTCCCAAACCACAAACTTGCATTAAAAGTGGGTGTCTTGATAATGTTGTTGCGAAATATTGATCAAGCAAATGAATTATGTAACGGGACAAGGCTTCAAGTTCTTAAATTAACAAGAACTTCAATGCAGGCACAAATCATTAATACTACTACCACTCATATCTTGCACGAACTCCATTTTATCAATCCATCGAGTAAGAACTACAATACCTCCCTTACCATCATATTCCTTAGGGTTACAAGCTAAGAACTCCTTATATGAACAACCTACCCGGTTGCCATTTACTAACACATTCCTAACGTTCTCCTGAACGTTCTCATTAACCATGTTACCATTTTGATTTCCAACATTTCCTTGGTTACCAACCTGAGCTAGCATGGCGGGTAAGAGGTTTTGCAATTGTTGGGCAATAATCATCGAGAAGTCGGGTGCTCCTCATACACCCACATTGACTCCCTCTACATTCCCATTGACTCTCTCTACGTCCCCATTAGCTCCCAAACCCTGGTCACTTCCTTGACCATTCAATTCGTCAACACGCTCATCATCACCTCCCCTAGGTCCTCTACCCCTCCCACCTCTACCAACCCGTTCACCCGTTCCCCCTCCTCGTAATTCGATAACAGGCCGGCCAGCACTTCGGGTCCTCACCCTTGGAGGCATTATCTCCACGAGGGAGAACATGGGCAATGTAAGGTAGGTAGGAAGACTAACATATATATAGAATATCTTACTATATATATAATTATACACATAATACCCCCTTATGGTGTCAACATTAATTTGTGTGAATGGTAAGGCACGGATTTCTCCGAGGAGCCAGTCGAAAAGAGCTGGGGGAAAGAATCGGCTAATGAAAGCAGTTCAAAGTTCATCCCACGTTTTGATTGTTCCTTCGTTGAGTTCGTCCAACCATGTTTTTGCTTCATCAGTGAGTGATAGGGGAAACATCATCAGGCGGACAACTTCATTCTCGGTATCTCTGTATTTAAACATATCGCAGATTCCGAGGAATTCATGAATGTGTTTATGGGGATCGGTTTTGGTTCTACCATCAAATTGGTTTCCTTTGACGAGAGTCAAGTGGTTACCTTTAATAGCAAATTCATTAGCGGTTTCAGGAATAGTGATTGCGGAACTGGGAGTCGGAGCGACAACATGGTCGGCAACTCACATGGGTTCATCATCCATTGGATCATAATTTTGAAGAATATCAAGAAAGTGACGGATGTAATTGATGTCGAGAATTGACGGATAGACAATTCTCGAGTGTTGAGGTGGATCGTTTCTTTGATCGAATAGAACTCTTCTGTTTCGTCGACGAAGTCTTCGATTCAGAGTGCGTTCAGGTTCGGGTAAAGGTTCAACAAGTTTAGAATTAGAAGCACGTGTTATGGCAACAATGGACGAAGTTTGTTTGGGTCAGTTTGCAAAAGACTGTACGGTGATTTCTTTGAAAAAAGAGGGGGGAGTTTAAAGTAATTTTCCATAGTTGACTACGGGAATAGCTTAAAATCCCAGGTAATCACGCCTAACAAATCTTTGTGTGTTTCAAAAGCTTTAAATTTAATACTTGATGAAAAAAAAAAGGAAAAAAAAAAAAAAAATACCAATTTTATTATAGGAAAACACACGGGTAAAAGTATAGCCCACGTATGTAGTGTAATCTTTTTAGGTAAGACCAGGTCTGTCCACAGGGATTTTATGTAGTATTTCCAAATAATAAGGAGAAAAAACAGACTCTTAAACAATTTTTAAATAAACTTGTTACCATTTAATAATAATGTTGAATACTCAGAATAGTTGAAAATCAAATTCCATAAGTGTATGGAAATGATTAAGACTTAAGATAGAACCTTAACTTATAAAAAGAATTTCTCGTCAGAAAATGTTTTCACAAATTAACTTGATTAACTCAAGATTTATATTTAGTTGACTAGACCAAATGTGTCACTCAAATAATCTGGCAACTATTATATCAAAACTTATTTTGTTTATCAGCTTACGAAAGTGGATTTCTCGACACAGACGTTAAAGATCATAGACAAATCTTTAAAACCACATAGACCATAACGGGTCTTTCGACCTATACCGATATGATTATATAATCTAAGATTGATAAGAAAAAACTGATAAGATAAGATATAACAGATCGCAACATAAGCTTGAGATTAACAGGATCAAGATCATACCAAACACTTATTTATTATCATAACGTCACCGAGTAGTCATGATAGATTTAGCCTCTCATGGCTATGAGGTTCATAACATAAGATGATTCAACATGAATTTCCATTATTCCAATATACTAATATGATATTCTACTTTGTTCTTGATTGTTTGATCTTGAATCTTCAAAAGGGTGTGGTGTTTATAGTGTTTTGGTTATATGGGTGGAATGGATGAATATTTGTTGATGAGATGATTGAGGAATGAAGAGAGGAATTATTTGTGGGATGCTTTGAGAGTGAAAATCCGTCCTTTATTTATAGGTTCAAAATAGGTGAAAAGTGCGGCGCACTAAGATATTTGTGTGGCGCACATTGGGTGTTAATGCACTAGAATTCAATTCTTCATTTACTTCTTTGTAGTTGGATAGGAAGTGCGGCGCACACTTTATTTTATGCGGCGTACTTGGGGTATTAATTCACTTGTTTGACTGAGCTTTAATTACTTCTGACTTTGGGGAGAAGTGCGGCGCACAATGGCAAAGAGCGGCGTACTTGGCATGTTTTGAGAGGAAGTGCGGCGCACAACTAATAAGTGCGGCGCACTTGCAGACTTTTCAGCTTGAGATTTTATTCTTTTCTTGTATCTTGATTTCCAATATGTGTAAACACTTGAGCTTTGTTCCTTTTTATCTTGAGATGTCTTCTAGTGAACCTGCAAGCAATTCATGCTATTAAGTATCGAAAGTTCACGAGAAATGATTAAATATATACAAATAACGCCACCTAAAACATGTATAATTTGGGCGTTATCAAATCCCTCCACACTTAGCTGTTGCTTGCCCTCAAGCAATCAAAGCGAGAAAATAAAATCATTTATCGTGACGTGGAGAAAATTTGGATTTTACAAGTGTTTACAGGTTTAGATAATTTTTCAGGCATTGACATATAACAGAGCACCTCACATAGGGAATGTGTTTGATTTAGAATTCACTCAGTTCACTCAGATAGGGTTTTATATATTTTTGTGGAGACACTCAATTTGCACAGACATAATCTAGACAGCTACCATAGGCTTGTACTTGACACATAAACCTGACCGAAGGGCGAAACTTGATACTGAAGCGAGAGCATATACTAATCTTCATGTGCCGAAACTTAAGCCTTTATTTCTTTGAACTACTATATATATTACACATATATTATTATTTTATATATTTTTTATTATTTTTTTCACATAATAATTAAGGCTTGGCACATAACTTCATCTTTCAACTTAACTTCTTTACTTAGGTATTTCAGCAACTTAGCACCAAAGGGAGTGCTTACAAGAACAGAAACTTGCGGGATTCATAACATATGATTAATCAGGCTTCGGTCTAGTAAATGATGATCAAGCACAAGTTCTAGAGCTTCTAAATTACCGGCTCACTCAAATATAATTATCAACCAATACCATTGCTCTAGAAAAGGCGACAAAACCACATATACACATCCATAACGATGGAATAGATACATATGATTGCTCATTCCTTAACTCGAACAAGCTAAAGGCATCAATTATCTTGGGTACCAAAGGTGGGTACCCGAATATTCTAAAGGCTTATAATTCTCATAATTTAGTGGACTGGGTTGTGCTAGCTATAGTGTCAATCCGGTTGGATTTGCCTTACTAAGAGCATTTTTTTAATTTTGAAAGCATATATAGATTTTTGAAAGTATCAGTTGGTAAAAATTTTGGCAAGGCAAACATGGAGGGATATGATTAATTTTTCCTATTTGGCTCCCCTCCACACTTAAGTTGAACATTGCCCTCAATGTGATAACTGATAATAGAGATAAAATAGGGAAAATTAAGGGAAAACGGTACTTCCCGAGGCATAGAGATATATAGCTGCGAGAGAGCTATCCTTGAGCAGACTTCATAATTTTCCAAATCTTCAAGCTATATTACCTGCATAAAAATAAATACAAAAAACCACACAAAAAGAAAATATTTTTGTTGTTTTTTTTAGAAAATAAATAAAGGATATGAACAAAAGAATGGAGGAGGGACTCCTCCACACTTAAGTGAAACACGGGTTGCCTCTTGAGAAGCGCTTAATTTTTTAAGAGAGTCGTTAGCTAGACTCGAACCAGGTGAGTCATTCTTTGGGAAAGAAGGGAGTAACTGCTTCCTTTTTGTCATTATAATCTTCTTCTTCATGATATAGTTTGAGTCGATGGCCATTAAAAATAAATGTTTATCCATCTTTTCCATATAGTTCAACATATCCGAATGGATATTGATATTTTACTACGTATGGTCCTAGCCAACGAGATCTGAGTTTTGGTTGTTTAAATTTATACTTTGAGTGAAAGAGCAGAACCTTGTTTTCATGTTTGAATTCTTTTCTCATTCTTAGTTTTCTATCGTGCCAGACTTTGATTCTTGCTTTGTATAATCGAGAGTTTTCATAGGCTTGATGTCTAAGTTCATCTAATTCGTGTAACTGAAACATTCGCAGCGATCAGATCTGGATTGCAATTCTTCAAGGCCCAGTATGCACGGTGTTCAATTTCAAATGGTAAGTGACAGCTCTTTCTATATATGAGTTTGTAGGGTGTGTTACCGGTAGGTGTTTTATAAGCAGTACGAAAAGCCCACAGAGCGTCATCAAGTTTTCTTAACCAAATAGCAGAATTGTCTTTAACAGTCTTTTCAAGAATTCTTTTAAGAGCTTTGTTTATGTTTTCAACTTGACCATTAGTTTGAGGGTGATATGATGTATAGAAACGGTGGTTAACTCCATATCTTTTCATAGTTTTTTCCATTATTTTGTTGCAGAAGTGAGTACCTCGGTCGCTGATTAGAGCTTTGGGCATTCCGAAACGGCAAAATAGTTTCTTTAAGAAAGTGATAACCACTCGGGCATCATTGGTTGGTAAAGCCTGAGCTTTGGCCCATTTAGATACGTAATCAACAGCGATAAGAATATATTCAAACTTATGCGATTTTGGGAATGGTCCCATAAATTCAATACCCCATATATCGAAAATCTCACATACTTGAATGTTGTTTAAGGGCATCTCATCACGTTTTGATATATTTCCCGTCTTTTGGCATGCTTCGCAAAGTTGAACTAGAGTATGAGCTTCTTTTATGATTGTCGGCCAGTAAAATCCTAAATCTAGGACCTTTTTAGCGGTTACATTTGGTCCATAATGTCCATTGGTTGGTCCGTGGTGACATTGATCTAAGATTGTTTGGGTTTCTGGTCTAGATACACAGCATCTAATCATTCTGTCAGAACATACTTTGAAGAGGTAAGGTTCCTCCCAGAAGTAATGTTTAAGGTCAGAGAAGAATTTGTTCTTTTGTTGATACGTCATCCCTTTTGGTATAATATCAGCTACCAAGTAGTTTGCAAAATCTGCGAACCATGGTTCATTTCTAGTGTTGATTTCCATAAGGGTCTCTCCAGGAAAGTTATCATCTACTTCACTGTCATCACTTGACTCGTCATTTTTGATTCAGGGCAAGTGGTCAGCTGCGACATTTTTTGTACCTTTTATATCCTTGATTTCTATGTCAAATTCTTGTAAGAGTAGTATCAAACGAATAAGACGTGGTTTAGCATCTTGTTTCTTGAATAAATGCTTAAGAGCTGAATGATCGGTGCGAACAATAGTTTTTGATAGAATAAGATAGGATCTAAATTTGTCGAATGCAAAAACTACAGTCATAAGTTCTTTTTTGGTTATGGTGTATTTTTATTGAGCAGGATTTAGAGTTTTGCTTGCGAAGTAGATCGGGTGAAAGTTTTTACCATCTTTTTTACCTAAGACAGCTCCAACTGCGAAATCACTTGCATCACACATAAGTTTAAACGGAAGATTCCAGTTTGGGCTTACGATCACAAGAGCACGTGTGAGTTTCTCTTTCAATAATTCGAATGCTTTTTGACATTCATCATCGAATTAAAATGGAGTATCTTTTTCAAGCAGCTTAGTTAGAGGTCGGGTAATTTTTGAGAAATCTTTAATGAAATGTCGGTAAAGACCGGCATGTCCAAGAAAGCTTCTAACACCTTTGATATTAGTAGGGGGTGGAAGTTTTGAGATTACGTCAATTTTTGCTTTGTCAACTTCAATACCTGCGCCAGACACCTTGCGTCCAAGCACAATTCCTTCTTTGACCATGAAGTGACATTTTTCCCAATTAAGGACAAGATGAGCATCTTTGCAAAGCTGGAGCATTTTATTAAGGTTGTTTAGGCATTTGTCGAAAGAGTCTCCAAAGACGGAAAAATCGTCCATGAATACTTTGACGGATTCTTCTATCATGTCGTGAAAGATTGCCAACATGCATCTTTGGAATGTAGCTGAGGAATTGCATAGACCGAAAGGCATTCGCCTATAAGCGTATGTTCCAAAAGGATATGTGAATGTTGTTTTTTCTTGGTCCATAAGATCGATAGGAATTTGAAAATATCCAGAAAAACCATCGAGGAAACAGAAATATTTATTTCCTGCGAGTCTTTCTAACATTTGATCCATAAACGGCAAAGGAAAATGATCTTTGGCGGTTGCTTCATTGAGTTTACGATAATCGATGCATACTCGCCAACCCGTAACGGTTCTTGTTGAGACAAGTTCATCATTTTCTTTGGTGAAAACTGTAATACCTCCTTTCTTTGGTACACAGTGAATATGACTAACCCAAGGACTATCGGCAATTGGATAAATAATACTGGTATCCAAGAGTTTAACGATTTCTTTTTTTAACAACTTCTTGCATGTTCGGATTTAACCTTCTTTGTTTTTAGACAACAGGTTTCTTGTCATCCAGAAGTTGTATCTTTTGTTTACAGAATGATGGATAGATACCAGGAATGTCTGTTGTTTTCCAAGCAAAGGCTTCCTTATGTTTTTAAGGACGGATACGATTTTGTTTTTGTTTTGAGTAGATAGTTTAGATATATGATCATAGGAAGAAAATATGGTTCTTCCAGGAATACATATTCTAAATTATCAGGAAGGGGTTTAATTTCAAGATCCATAGGAGGTTCTTCGAGAGATGTCTTGATTTTATAATCGGTGTTGATGATGATTTTCTCGAATTGTGGTTCTTCCTTACCGGATTCAGATTCAGAATTTTCATCGGCAGTCATTGCCATGTATTCATCGAATTCAGAAAAGATTTCTTCTTCGAGAAGGGTTCCTTTGATGGAATGAAGGATTTTGCTTCCTTCGTATAGAAGAGCGTCGAAATCTTCTTCAAAGATTTCATCGATAACATCAATACTAAAACATGTATCATCGTTTGAGTAAGAGTGTTTCATCACAGAGTCGATATTAAAGATCATTCGTTCAGTCTCAACTTCAAGATTGAGTTGTTTCTGTTTAACTCGAATAACTGCATCAGCAGTGTGAAGAAAAGGTCGTCCCAGGATGAGGGGAACTTTGCTGTCTTCTTCCATTTTGAGAATAACAAAATCAGCAGGAAAGGTGAATTTACCAACTTTAACGAGTATATTCTCAGCTATTCCAACAGGGTATTGGAATGATCTGTCGGCTAATCTTACGCTCATTTTGGTAGGTTTAAGAGTTTCTAGAGATAGTTTCGCATATAAGGAATATGGCATAAGGTTAATGCTAGCACCAAGATCGGCCAAAACACTACAGGAGAAAGTTTTGTTGAAATTACATAGAATAAGGAAACTTCTTGGGTCTTCGAGTTTCGGTGGAACTTTATTTTGGATCATCGCTGAACTTTCATCGCTTAGGAAAGCGGCAGAAATTTGTTCGATTTTATGCTTGTTGCTGATGAGTTCTTTGAGGAATTTTCCATAGTTAGGCATTTCGGCTAAGACGTCGACAAGAGGTACGTTGATTCGGACGGCTCGAATCATGTTAAGAAATTTTCCGTATTGGGCCTCCATTTTTTCTTTTCTTAGGCGTTGAGGATACGGGATTTTTGGTATGTATGGTTTGGGTAACGGTGTTTCTTTAACTAGTTTCTGGGTTTGAATATTTGGTTGTGGTGTAGGTTCATCGTCTTCATCATCGCTATCAAAGTTGATAGGGTTTTCGGTTTTGTTTTGTTCCTCATTCGGGTTTTCTGGTGGATTGTAGGTTTTACCACTTCTTATGAATACGACATTCACATGCTCGTAACGAGCTTGCGGCGGTTGGTAAGCTTTAGAATTGCTACCTCGTGGGGTTGGTTGAGTGTTGCTTGGAAGAGATCCAGAAGGTAGACCAGATTGCTTGTCAGCAAGTCTGTCGAACTTAGTTTTAAGATTCTGGATTAAAGCTTGATGATTTTTGGCTACTGTTTCGAGTTGAGTTTTGAGGTCCATGAATGTTTCTTTTACAAAAGCGTTGGTTGATTGCTGAGATTTCATGAAATCGTTGAATTGTTTCTGAAGATCGTACGGTTTTTCATCGGTGTTAGATTGGTAGTTATCTCGATTATAATCATTCCGTCCGCTTGAACGCTAATTAACCCGATTCGAGTCTCGGTCGCGGTAATCATTCAAAAAAGTCTTACAAAAAGTTTGCATGAATTTAGCTTCTTCTTCATGGGACATAGGTATGTCATCATCGTCAAGATTGGGTGTTGGTTGTTTAGCACGAGATTGAAGTTCTTTGTACTGAGCATCCATTTTTATGATCACGGCATCCATTCGGGCCATAATTTTGTCAGTATCGGTATTTACTGTCCCCGTTATCGCGAAGCAAAGTTTTTTCTTAAGAGATGTTTTGGTCTTTTGATTTTTAGCCCAATCGAGCTTGAGTAAGACTTTATCTTCGAGAAGCTGATAAGCTAGATTTGGTGTTTTATAGAGGAAAATACCACCAGCTGCGTCATTCAGAACCTCTTGGGTTATTTCGTTAAGACCATGATAGAATATTTTGATAATATTACCTTTGAAAAGGTTATGACCATGTCAATTTTGGAACATTTCTTTCATACGAGCCAAGCATCGGTCAGAGATTCGTTTTCATGTTGAGAAAAAGCACGGATTTCTCCGAGGAGTCGGTCAAAAAGAACTGGGGGAGAATCGGCTAATGAAAGCAGTTTGAAGTTCATCCCACGTTTCAATAGTTCCTTCATTGAGTTCGTTCAGCCGTGTTTTTACTTCTCCAGTGAGTGATAGGGGAAACATCAATAGGCGGACAGCTTCATTTTCAATATCTCTGTATTTAAACATATACCAGATTCCGAGAAATTCATGAATGTGTTTATGAGGATCAGTTTTGGTTCTACCATCAAATTGGTTTCCTTTGACGAGAGTCAAGTGGTTACCTTTAACTTAAAAATAACTTTTTGTTTTACCAATGATAATAAAGATGACTACTCGGATAGTTGAAAATAATTTATAAGTGTTGGAAATGATTACGACCTCGAAGATGAAACCTTAACTTATAAAAAGGATTTCTCATCAGAAAACGTTTTCACAAATTAACTTAATTAACTCAAGACTTAACTTAGTCAGAACTAGTCCAATGTGTCACTAAATAGTTTAGTCAACGTATATATCAAACTTATTTTGTTTATCATTCACGAAAGTGGATTTTCTCGGCACAGTCGTTAAAGATCATAGGACAAATCTTTAAAAATCCATAGATCATAACGGGTCTTTCGACCTGTACCGATATGATTATATAATCTAAGTTGATAAGCAAAAAACTGATAAGATAATATAACAGGATTGCCAACATAAGCTTGAGATTAAAAAGATCACGATCATACCAAACACTTATTCTTTCATAAAGTCCAGAGTTAGTCGTGAGAGATTTTGCCCTCTATGGTTGAGGTTCATAACATCGATTGATTCAACATGAATTTCCATTATTCTAATATACTAATATGATATTCTACTCCGTTCTTGATTGTTTGATCTTGAATCTTCAAAAGGGTGTGGTGTTTATGCTTTGTGAATTTGGAAAGTGGTATGTATGAGTTGAAGAATAGATGAGAGGATTGATTGAAGGATGAAGTAGTAGGATGAGGGATGTCTGATAATTGTTTTAAGTGTCATATCCTTGCTTTCTCTTCTTCCGGTTCTTTTGTGTGATATTGGTCCCTTTTATAGGCTAAGTCAGGGGTAAAAGTGCGGCGCACAAGGTTGTAAGGTGTACTTGGAGATTAAATGCGAGGGTAATAAATGTTTATTGAGAAAGTGTGGCGCACAAGGTTCTAAGTGCGGCGTACTTAGGGAGTTACTGCAGTAGCATTTAAGTCTTCATTAATTTTTCATAATCAGGTGGGAAGTGCGGCGCACAAAATAGTAAGTGTGGCGTACTTGTAGAGTTAATGGTGAATTTTAACTAAGCTCTAATTACTTCTGACTTGAGGATAAGTGTGGCGCACAATTGGTAAGTGCGGCGCACATTTGCAACTGTAGACTTGTTTTTTTTTTCTTTCTTGGATCGTTGTGTTCTTTAGCATGATAAAATATCGATTTTGTTGTGTTATCTTCGGATGTCTTCAAGTGAGACTGCAAGCAATTCATGCTATTAAAGTATCAAAATTCCGAGAATTGATTATTTTATATGCAAATATCGCCCACCAAAACACTGTATAATTTGGGCGTTATCATACTCAGTCAGAACTTGATTGACAAATTCTGTGCCATTGTCTGTTCGGATGTATCTGGCAGTTTTTTTGAGACCGACTTGTATTTGCTTTAGAAATTTGATGACGAACTATGAAGTTTCATCTTTGGATCTAAATAACTTTAACTAGTAAATCGTGAAAATCATGCCACGATTTTCCAAATTATATTTCTTCACTTTAAATACTCTAAACTAGCATTGGTCCGCATAAATTCCATGTGTTAGGGTATGTAGAAACTTCCTATAATGGTATAATTCTGGATTTGATGTTTGTGGGGTATACTTGCTGCTCTTTCCTTGTTGACCGGCCGAGCGAAGATGTGTTCTTTCTCAAACCTTTCAAACCTTGGAAAGCCTATTACCAAATCTTTTCTAGGCAAGATCTTTAATGGTACTAAAGTTTAATATAGTTTATTGACGATGCCACAACCATGAATTGTTCTTTGAGGCTTTTGACAATAAGCATATGGGAGAGGACTTCATCATGTCTTCAACAGAGATAGTGTATAGATTTGAGCCCCAAGAACCTTTAAGTAAGTCCACACCATCTTTAGTTCTAACATAACACGAATGCTTTCTGAATGCAACTTCAAGGTCTGAATCACAAAATTGCCCTACAGAAAAGAGATTGTGTCCAAGTCCTTCTACATAGTATACCTTGGAGATCACACTGTCACCAATCACGTAATCTTCGTAACCCATGATCGCACAAAAATGATCATTTCCGAATCTAACTGTCCCGATGAACTTTTTCAAGAAATTCATGAGCCGTGAGCGATTCCCCGTCATATGTATTGAGCAGCCTGAATCCAAATACCAAAGGACGATCTGTACGACCTGCATTTGAAATGCCTGAATATTGGAGTGTTGGTACGTTGGATTCCCCAATTTTGATTTTTTTTGGGGGGTTCCCTGTTGGTTAGCACAAACAGAAAGTTTCACAGAATCATCAATTGATTGTGTGACAGTTGTAGTAGGAGTATCAGTGGGAATTGCTTTTTCCTGTTTGTTTTTACGCTGGTACCTAGTTAATGGTTTATGAAAAGTGTTACTTAATCTTTTAGTTATCATAATTTCACTAGTACTAACAATTTTAGGTTGTTTGACAGACACTACTTTGGATTTAAACCTAGTTAAAGGGCACTGTTCTCTTAAAGTGAATGTCCTTCCAGTGGGTTGCCACTGAAATCCGACATTGGTAAATAACTTTCCAGTTGCCTGCCAGACTTGCTTAACCTGCTTAACTCTCCAAAGCTTTTTAACAGGGGGTTTCTTAACAAACTTCAAAGATTTCACAACCCATTTATCATGATTAAAGGACATTAAGCATTTGTTACAAGTTTTGCAGACATAATTAGAATTCGAATTAATTACAGTAAGCTTATAGCTAATACTAGAATCAACATGATTCGTTTGTTTCACACTAGACTTATTATTCCTAGAATGGTTGATGTATTATAGTGTAGGGTTGTTTTATATATGATTCAAGTTTTAAATTTATATTTTGTAGACTCAATCCAAAAACAACACTTTAACAGGTAGTGTTCCGATCGGTAGTAGTTTCGTGGTAAGTAGGGTGTGGATCACTAAGAGCGAGGTTAAATCTATCAATTTAATTAATATCCTGGTTATCTAATCTATGTTAATTATATTCTAATCCTATGTTAAACCTATGTCAGTCTAAATCCTAATTCTAATAGAAAAAAAGGGGGGGTTTCAACCTAAGAGACTGGCACGGTTTGGTTGGTGACTACAATCAATTCAAGAAACTATTACCCACACAAGCTAATTAACAAAAGATAAAAGAGTGGTCGAACCTTATGTAAGAAAACTGTATTAACCATTATTAATCCGATTAGAAAGTTGGTTTGTTTATTAAGTGCAATGATTTCTTCTCTCGAGGTGGCATATCATTCTTAAGACTTAGGCGTTACATCTTCCTAAGACCTAGACACATTAATTCTGTCACAATTAAAGCATCCGCATAAAGCATCCTTATTTGCTGATTATAATCTATCTTAGAGATTAAAGCAATGGAGATCTTGTTAAACCCTAGCTCATAGAGACTTTACCCACTTACCGCTTAATGGCAATCTATACACTAGTTTTCCACTTGTCTAACTATCCAATGGAATCAGGACGTTATTTGTTGAATTATCTAGGTCACCTGCTAGTCAACACGATCAATAAACCATCAACAATATCCAATTAACTAGTTAAGCCTGAAGCGTATCCTAGACACAGACTTATAAGGACAATATTTGTGTAACTATTATTCTAGATGTATAAATTACTATATGGAGAGCATATCCGGACTTCTAGATCCGCTTGCAGGAAAAGGGGGTTTTCAGCCTGAGAGACTGGCACGATTTGGTTGGTGACTACAATCAATTCAAGACATTGTTACCCACGCACTCAACGATAAATCAAGAAATCGATATAAACAAATACCAAATATTCAGATCTTCATAATAATGGCTAATACCCGAAGGTATTAGCCTTCAAACGTCATAATAAATACAAGAGTAATAATTTAGCCAAGGTAAACTAACCGAGTTAACAAATGATACCAAAAACTGAACGATTACAAAAGTATATAGAATTACACGATGTCTCCTATGGAATTGAATACGTTGCTCGACCTCTCCTGCTCTTTTTCTCTTATGAAAATCGACTTTTGTGGTTTATGTATCGAGAATATGATTTAGCACCCTTAAAACTCATTTTTGAGTTTTCTATTTATAAGGTTTGGAAGTCGGTTGGATATGGCGTATCCATATATTAGATACGGTGTATTGGGGATTTCTTGGAGTAGGGACCACGTTTGATATCTTCCAGAATATTATATGGATTCCATATCTTGAATACGGCGTATTGAGTCCTCTGGATACGGCGTATTGATCTTCATTCCTTTTGTGGTCTTTGGTGAGAGCAGGCACAGATACGCCGTATCTTCCTTGATAGATACGACGTATTGGTTTTCCAAACAATAATCTTCAAAATATCTTCATTTAAGCTCCAGAATGCGCGCCTTTTGCTAAGTTTCACCAATTACTTCATAATTACTGCAATTCTCAAATATAGACGTATAAGTAACAATTCTTTGCAATAACTATACAAAATGGGTTAATATCGTGGGATAAATGATGTTATAAAATAGACGTTATTTGATGTCATCAAATATCCCCCCACTTGAATCCTTCTTGTCCTCAAGTAGCCTTTAAAAGTTTATAAAAATGTATCCCTAAGGATATTTTCCGTTAAAGCACTTTTTCGATCTATTACAAGTAAACAACCAAACACCTCAAGAAATAGGAAGATGAAAACACTCAAATCACTTAACTAATCTATGTGGTAACATGTAACTAATTCGCTTAATTGCTAGGTCCTGACGAGTATTCTATCATAATCTTGGCAAGGATACATATCTCCACCACTAAAGCTAAGGAGTAACAAGTTTATAAAGGTAAATATGGGTTTTTGTATGGAAAGGCGTACGGTTTGATCATTTTACAATATTTCACCAGAAGTGCCACTCCAACAAGTCAGCTGAAGCACACATACACACCCGGAATGCAGGGATAGACATGAGTGTTCGATCACATCCCCATTCGAATTTAACCAACGGTTAGGATGAAGAATGATATAGGGTAGGAACCTTCTAACTTTCGACATGCATACATGGCCGAAACGCCAGGATAGACATACATGTTCGTATGAATCATCATTTGCATAAAACCAAAGGTTAATCATTAGGTGAGAGGAAAGTAAATTGTTGTTAAATAAAAATCAAGAAACAAATAGAATAAGGCTTAAAGTACAAGTTGCTAGACACTTATTTTCCCGACCGTTATTATGACAAAGACACAACTATTTACAATGTCTTGATCATAGATGAAAAACAACAACATAAGTTGGCGTTCTCATAACGATCAACTCCCGAATCATTCCAAAACTTTACATACTCTACAAGGCAAGTGGCGATATCTTCCACTTTGTACAATACTCTACATCGTTGATTTTTGTCGACGTATCAACGAATAATCGATCCTTCATATAATTCCTTTTGTAATGCTCTTTGTGAAATGATTATCTTCATACTTTCTTTTTTTGTATTTTTCCATTTTTTTACCAACTATACTTCAATTCTCGGTGTAGTTTCACCATCTTCACGATCATAATAATACCGGATAATTCCTTCAGTAATTTCTTCGTTCATCGGATTCACCATTAATTATGAATGTAGTAAAATCACATGAGCTTTGATTACTAATATACATTCCCATTTGCAATGTGCAAATTTCCAACCGCACCAAAGATAGAAAATGACACAAGACTCGGGAAATACAAACTTTACACTTTAAGCAACTAGCAACTGTAAATTAAACTTAATCTAACAGGGTAGGTTAAGGTGTAAGGGTGTAACGAAACAAATAATTGGTGTAAATTCCTAAAAGATTGGCTCTACGAGTTGTTCTAGTGGATCATCACTCCAAAGATGAGAGTGGAAGGGTTTAAACGGGAGGTTAACTAACCGGTGTAGTTAGTTAATAAACAACATGTATAAGCGATTTGGTTGTAATCCTAAGATTTACCAATTTAAACAAGTTACTCTAATTAAATCCATAATAATCATTTTTGTGGTCTCGAATATATATACCAAGCCAAGTTCTAAAGTCTACAGCATTACCGGCACACTCATATTTTGTTGAATTTGGGTAAACATTTAGAAACGAAAAGGTTAAATCCTCACAATATCTAACAAGGGTTATTGTGTGCGGGTTATGTTAACATGTAATTTCACAAAGTTTGCTTGAAATTTTTAATATTTGAGACATTAATTTTAAGCATTTTAATGTGAAAATTAGGGACAAGTAAAACATTAAAATTCCATCCACCTACTTGATTTATACAAAGTCTCATTGTAATATATAAACATTAAAACAGGACATTTAATAAAGATTAGACATGAGAAAAATCCCTTGATATTTGTCGGTAGTGATTCTCCATGTTGCGTTTATGAGCAAGAATTCGTCAACGCCCCCATTGTATATGTAAAACATTAAATACGGGAAATTAAAAAGAAATAGAATGAGAAACTCCCTTGATTTTTGCTCGGTAGATTCTCCAATTTTTGTTTATGAGCAAGATCGTGTGTTGAACAGCCGTCTTAAGGTTTCAAGACTCCAACACTTCAACATTTCCAGATTTTTAAATTCTCCACCAATATTCGTTGATATTTCTTTCACGAGGTCCTGTGTAAATTCTCAGAAAATAAATGCAATTCTATCTCCATGTATTCATTTGGTTAGACTCGAAATAAATACCTAAAACTGTACAGGAAGTCGATACGCCGTATCCATTCCCCAGGATACGCCGTATTGATACCTGTATACGTTGTATTCTTTAATGAATATGTCGTATAGACTGTGCTAAAAATAAAGACTAGATAACGTCCAGAAGTCAATACGCCGTATTCATGGGGTTTGGATACGCCGTATAGAAAATCTGGGAAGACAGACTTGATAAAAAATTGAAAATACATTTCGGGTTGTCTCCCGGCAAGCACTTTTGTTTACAAAAAAGTCTTTAAGTTAGACTTGCCCCATTTTACTCCCATCCTTATAAAACAATTTAGGGTCGAACGGGATGCCAAATGGCATATACAAATTCTTGATTAGGAAAATGAATGATATCCCTTTGTTAAGATGATTCCAAGTTATGATATTAAAATTTAATTCTTGGGTAAAAGTTTCAGTTTTGAAAATTTTATTAGATATATCATGACTTGTTTCCAAAAGCTTATTTGACACATACGCATAGGCACCATCATCGACATTTATTACATTATTCCCCGAAAACTATTTAATATCGATCTCATCATCATCATTGTCCTTATCCGATTTTGAATCATTGGGATAAATTACGTTAAAACAAAATAAATCATTAAAGTATAAAACATTTTGTTCCTCTTCATCACATTCCGACAATGATGTTTCATCTTTCAAATTAAATTCATTGATATGTTGAGGGTTTAAAATCGGTTCAGTTAATAAATCTAATTTAGACGTTTGAGCATCATTGTAAACAATGGCTGGAAATTCATTCATGAAATCTTTACAGAAGTCTAAATCATCAAAATAACTGACCGTAGGCTCGGGTGATGGAAGTGAACGCATATTGACTTTATCATTATCATTTTGCGAATCCGTTTTTAAATTGTTGACAGAAATTATTTTGTAGGAAAATAAATTTTTATCGAAAATTACCGTGCAATTTTCATCGTCGGATTCGTCAAACGATATTCTAAAGTCAATTCCATCGTTAAGAGAACTTACCGTAGGCTCACACGAGAGTGTTGCTTCAAATGTTAATGTGTCATTAAAGACTATAGTTGGGAATTCATTTTCAACAATTTCTTCATTATCCCAGATCTTACCATACGTAGCAGTTTTCTAGTTATATACCTTACCATGCCTACGAGCTTTTTCTTCCACAAGCCTGATATACTCCTCCATAGTAATGTTAGGGTCGTCCATTTTAAGCTGTAATAAATTCGCTAGGAAAGAAAACTGTCAAATAGCTTAATACGCCGTATTCAGTAAACTGAATATGCCGTATTGATGATAGAGTCGAATACACTGTATTGGTTTGAAAAAATTTATACGCCGTATCCAATAAATCGAATACGCCTTATTGGTTTGAAAAAAATTAACAGCGTACTTTGAATAATGTAGAAAACACACAAACACACAATATGCAAAATATACAATGCTAGTAATTAAACACACAAAACAAACACACAAATATGCAAATTAATCTAAACTAAACTAAACTAAAATACTAATAAACAAGAATTAAACAACTTCACTCCCCGACAACGGCGCCAAAAACTTGATATGTTGTAGTGTAGGGTTGTTTTTTATATGATTCAAGTTTTAAATTTATATTTTGCCGACTCAACCAAAAACAACACTTTAACGGGCAGTGTACCCGATCGGTAGTAGTTTCGTGGTAAGTAGAGTGTCGATCACTGAGAGCAAGGTTAAATCTATCAATTTTAATTAATATCTTGGTTATCTAATCTATGTTAATTCTTTTCTAATCCTATGTTAAACCTATGTCAGTCTAAATCCTAATTCTAATGGAAAAAGGGGGGTTTTCAGCTTGAGAGACTAGCACGGTTTGGTTGGTGACTACAATCAATTCAAGAAACTATTACCTACGCAAGCTAATTAACAAAAGATACAAGAGCGGTCGAACCTTATATAAGAAAACTGTATCAACCATTACTAATCCGATTATAACGTTGGTTTGTTTATTTAGTGCAATGATTTCTTCTCTCGAGGTGGCATATCATTCTTAAGACTTAGGCGTTACATCATCCTAAGACCTAGACACGTTAATTCTGTCACAATTAAAGCATCCTCATAAAGCATCCTTATTTGCTGATTATAATCTATCTTAGGGATTAAAGCAATGGTGATCTTGTTAAACCCTAGCTCATAGAGACTTTACCCACTTACCGCTTAATGGCAATCTATACACTAGTAGTCCACTTGTCCAACTATCCAATGGAATCAGAACGTTATTTGTTGAATTATCTAGGTCACCTGCTAGTCAACACGATCAATAAACCATCGGCAATATCCAATTAACTAGTTAAGCCCGAAGCGTATCCTAGACACAGACTTAGAAGGACAATATTTATGTAACTATTATTCTAGATGTATAAATTACTATATGGAGAGCTATCCCGGACTCTAGATCTGCTTGGTCCACTTTACTAGATCCAGTTGAATGATAGGTCGCATACAAAAGCGCGTAAACAAGTATAAATTGATAAACATAAACAAGCACTCAACGATAAATCAAGAAATCGATATAAACAAATACCAAACATTCAGATCTTCATAATAATGGCTAATACCCGAAGGTATTAGCCTTCAAACGTCATAATAAATACAAGAGTAATAATTTAGCCAAGGTAAACTAACCGAGTTAACGAATGATACCAAAAACTGAACGATTACAAAAGTATATGGAATTACACGATGTCTCCTATGGAATTGAATACGTTGCTCGACCTCTTCTGCTCTTTTTCTCCTCTAAAAATTGACTTTTGTGGTTTAGGTATCAAGAATATGATTTAGCACACTTAAAACTCGTTTTTGAGTTTTCTATTTATAAGGTCTGGAAGTCGGTTGGATACGGCGTATCCATGTATTAGATACGGCGTATTGGGGATTTCTTGGAGTAGGGACCACGTTTGATATCTTCCAGAATATTATATTGATTCCATATCTTGAATACGTCATATTAAGTCCTCTGGATAAAGCGTATTGATCTTCATTCCTCTGTGGTCTTTGGTGAGTGCAAGCACGGATATGCCGTATCTTCCTTGATGGATACGGCGTATTGGTCTTCAGAATAGTAATCTTTAAAATATCTTCATTTAAGCTCCAGAATGCGCGCCTTTTGCTATCTTTCACCAATTACTCCATAATTACTGCAATTCTCAAATATAAATGATTAAGTAACAATTCTTTGCAATAACTATACAAAATGGGTTAATATCATAGGATAAATGATGCTATAAAATAGACGTTATTTGATGTCATCAAATATCCCCCCACTTGAATCCTACTTGTTCTCAAGTAGCCTTTAGAAGTTTACAAAAATGTATCCTTAAGGATATTTTTTGTTAAAGCATTTACTCGATCTATTACAAGTACACAACCAAACACCTCATAAAATAGGAAGATGAAAACACTCAAATCACTCAACTAATCTATGTGGTAACATGTAACTAATTCGCTCAATTGCTCGGTCATGACGAGTATTCTATCATAAGCTTGGCAAGGATACACATCTCCACCACTAAAGCCAAGGAGTAACAAGTTTATAAAGGTAAATATAGGTTTTTGTATGGAAAGGCGTACGGTTGATCATTCTACAATCTTTCACCAGAAGTACCACTCCAACAAGGCAGCTGAAGCACACATACACACCCGGAACGCCGGGATAGACATGTGTGTTCGATCACATCCCTATTCGAATTTAACCAACGGTTAGAATGAAGAATGATATAGGGTAGGAACCTTCTAACTTTCACCAATAGTAATAACCAACAAGGCAGCTGAGACATGCATACATGGCCGTAACGACGGAATAGACATGCACGCTCGATTACATCCTCATTCGCGTAAAACCCATGGTTAATCATTAGGTGAGAGGGAATCAAATTGTTGTTAAATAAAAATCAAGAAACAGATAGATTAAGACTTAAGATACAAATTGCTAGACACTTATTTCCTGACCATTACATGATAAAGACACAACTATTTATAACATCTTGATCATAGATCAAAAACAACAACCTAAGTTGGCGTTCCTATAACGATCAACTTCCCAATCATTCCAAAACTTTACATACTTTACAAGACAAGTGGTGATATATTCCGCTTTGTACAATACTCTACATCGTTGATTTTTAGACGTATCAATGAATAATCGATCCTTCGTATAATTCCTTCGGTAATGCTTTTTGTGAAACGATTATCTACAAACTTTTTTTTAAACAATACTTCAAATCTCGATGTAGTTTTACCAACTTCACGATCATAATAATTTTGGATAATTCCTTCGGTAGTTCTTTGTTCTTCAGATTCACCATTAATTGTGATGGTAGTAAAATCACATGAGCTTTGACTACTAATATACATTCCCATTTGCAATGTGTAAATTTCCAACCGCACCAAAGATAGAAAATGACACAAGACTCAGGAAATACAAACTTTACACTTTAAGCAACTAGCAACTGTAAATTAAACTTTAATCTAACAGGGTCGGTTAAGGTGTAAGGGTGTAACGAAACAAATAGTTGGTGCTAATCTAAGGATTGGCTCTTCGAGGGTTGTTCTAGTGGATCATCAATCTAAGATGAGAGTGGAAAGAGTTTAATGGGAGGTTAAACTAACCGGTGTAGTTAGTTAATAAAACAACATGTATAGGCGATGTAGTTGTAATCGCTAATATTTACAAATTTAACCAGTTTTCTCCATCATTACATTCCATAATACTCATTTATTGTTTGGTTCGAATAAATTATACCAAGTCAAGTTCTAAAGTCTACGCATCCCGGCGCCACACTCATAATTTTTATGGATTTGGGTAAACATTATGGAAATGGAAGGTTAATCCTCCACAATATCTTGACAAGGTTTATTGTGTGCGGGTTATGTATCAAGTAATTTCACAAAAGTATGCTTTGAATAATTTTTTAAAAATTTTGAGGCTAATTTAAGCTTTTTTATTTTGTGAAAAATAGAGGACAAGGTAAACATTCTAATTCCATCCCCCCACTTGAATTATACAACGTCCTCGTTGTATATATAAAACATTAAATACGGGAATTTAAAAAGAATTAGAATGAGAAACTCCCCTGATTTTTGCTCGGTAGATTCTCCAATTTGCGTTTATGAGCAAGATTTTGTGTTGAACAGCCGTCTTGAGGTTTCAAGACTCCAACACTTCAAGATTTCCAGATTCGTAAATTCTCCACCAATATTCGTCGATATTTCCTTCACGAGGTCCTGCGTAAAATATAGGAAAAATAGGTGCATTCCTATCTTGGTACCTACAGTTAATTTAAACTAAACTAAAACAAACTAAATACGGGTCAGTCTGTGGATACGGCGTATCAAATAATTGAATACGGCGTATTCGCAGAACTGACAATAATGTTTTTAAAGTGCATAAAAAGTAAAGACTGATAACGTCCAGACAATCAATACGCCGTATGGGGTGGAACGGATACGCCGTATTGAAGTCTGGGAAGACAGACTCGATAACAAAATTAAATAACATTTTGGGTTGTCTCCCGGGAAGCACTTTTGTTTACAGCGAAGTCTTTAAGTTAGACTTTTCTTCAGCTTCCTTTTTAATCCAACTCATGCACGCTGATGTGCCCGCGTGTGAGCCATTCTTCTGTCTTCGCATTACGAATGTAATCGGGTCCTAGATTCAAAACTCCTTTGTAGAACCCCTTAAGCTTTTGGTATGCATGCGAGACTCCGTTCATCACATCCTTCTCATTCACCTTTAGTAATGGTGGGATCTTATTGCATTGCTCATTAGTGTGGTGTTTAAACCTCGGATGTGATCGCACCATTTGGTAAGTTACTTCATCATCAACTTTGTAAAGGGTAATCATTACTTCAAACCGTTTTGCTTTAATATAAGCTTCTCTTAAGAATGGTTCGCCAAAAATAACATCTCCCATTCCTTCATCAGGATAAGCATCCATAGTTTCTAAAACTACAAAACCTGTCATCACAGAAAAAGTTCCAACAAAGATAGGCACATTCATTAAGGCTCCTACAACATTATTCCCTTTATACACCATCTTATTTTTCATTATTGAATTATGAAATTTTGTAACATTATGTTGACATACAATAATGGGAAAAAGTTAGCGTGAGTAAATTTAAATCCTATCATGCATGAAAACTTTTAGTTGTGAGCACAATCTATATGAATCTTCTTATCATTGTCACAATAACTAGGGTAATCATTAATTCCAGTATCAAGATCATCATTCCTAGTTCTAAATTCCTCAATTACCTTACCTTCCTCAATGGTGGGCATTAAATCATCCCCTTGATTTCTCCTAAGCTCAAATGGTTCATTTAGATCAATTAATTCAATGTAGTCTTTCGAGAAAGGGTCTAATGATCTATTTAACACCCAAGTCTCTCCCATAAGCCTAGCTTTTAAATCAAGTTCCATTCTTTCTCTTAAACTTAGCATGTAGACCCTCTTAATTATACTACTAGCAGGTTTAACACTTTTGAAAATAATCTTTTCTTCCCCAACTCTTAAAGTAGTCTTTCTTTTGTAAACATCAATCTTAGCACGGGCGGTAGACAAAAATGGTCTTCTGAGGATCAAGGACACGTTGATATCCTCGGGCATATCAAGAGTTATAAAGTCTATTGGGAAAGTAAATTTACTAATTCCTACTAGCATGTTTTCAGCAATACCTTTTGGATATTTCACAGTCCTGTCAGCCAATTCCACTGTCAACCTAGTGTGACCTAATTCGCCTAATCCTAAGTTAAGGTAGGTCGAGAGAGGCGTAACACTAATGCTAGCTCCTAAGTCAACAAGCGCATTGTCAAAACAAAAATCATTAATAAAACAAGGTAAAGTGAAACTCCCTAGGTCTTTCTCCTTTTGGGGTATGGTGTTATTGATAAGTGAAGCTCCATAAGCTTTCATGAATTTTGGTCCATAGTTCCCCTCTTCTTTGCAGTAATGATCCTCCAAACAACAAGGAAAAGGAACCGTCATTTGTCTTGACTTGTACAACAGTGTTCTATTATGTCCAGTGGATATGACGTATTGGGTAGATCCAATACATCGTATCGAGTTTGAATCAGCTTCATTACTGGTTCAAATCGACTTAACTTGGTCTCTCGGGTTTGTTTTAGTTGAGCTTGGTAAGCTTCTAAATCCTCGTTCCTGTAGTACCTTGCTCATTTGTCCGATTTGAATTTCTAAATTTTTAATCGATGCTCCTTGGTTCCTAATGACAGCATCTGTCAAAGCTCGTATTTCTTTGATTAAGTTAAAGTTTTCTTCGTGTCTTTTTGCTGATTTACTCATGAATTTACTCAGGGTTTCTTCCATAGATTTCCTTCATTCTTGGAATGAAGGATTGGCGTTGTTCCTTTGATAGTACCCTGGAGCAGTTGCTCTATATCCCCCTCCTTGAAAAGGTCTACCAAATTGCGGTATTACCACATACAACAAAAGACGATATGGTTACTTCGTTCAAAGATGTATTTAATGTACTGTAATGTGAATAGAAAAGAACAACAAAAAGAATGATGTGAAGGCTAGAAGCCTGCTACTCATGGCTCTTCCCAATGAACATCACCTTACATTCAGTGGGTACCCTGATGCTAAAACAATGTTTGCTGCCATTGAAACACGATTTGGAGGTAATGAAGCTACTAAGAAAACACAGAAGACACTTTTGAAGCAATAGTATGAAAATTTTAGTGCATGAAGCGCAAAGTCTCTTGACTCTATCTTTAACAAGCTTTAGAAGATTGTAAGTAGGCTTGCAATTTTGGGTGTGGTCATTGCTCAAGAAGACTTAAATTCAAAATTTTTAAGTAGCTTGCCCCCTGAGTGGAACACTCATGTTGTAGTCCGGATGAATAAGCCTGAAATTGAAACAATGAGCATTGATGATTTATACAACAACTTCAAAATTGTTGAACAAAAGGTAAATAAATCTGTTGGTGCAAGTAGTGGTGTTCAAAACTTGTCCTTTATGATTACTTCAAGCACTAGCAATACTAATGATATTAAAAATGCCAGTCCACAAGTTAGTACTGCTAGCCCTAATGTTAACACTGCTAGTCCTTAAGTTAGTACTGCTAGCTTCAGTGATAATGCTGTGTATGATTTCATGGTTGAGAATCCCAATGGTTCTAATATTCTACATCAGGACTTAGAGAAAATTCATGAAGATGATCTAGAAGCAATGGATTTGAAGTGGCAGCTCTCTCTGCTAAGTATGAGGGCAAAGAGGTACTATCAAAGGACAGGCAAGAATTTTTTTTATTAATGCTAATGATATTGTTGGGTAATGTAAAATTCAAGGTAGAGTGTTTCAACTGTCATAAGATGGGAAAACTTTTGCCCAGGGTGTGTAGAGCACCTAGGGAATAATGGAGGGTCAGTTCAGAAACAAGGACACACCAGGAAAGCAAGGAAACAATGAAGAAACACATCCTCAATGGAAAAGTTGGCTATAGATGGTGTAGGGGATTGTCTGGAGTAACCATGGCAGAAGAACAAGTTCTGACAAACATGGCTCTAATTGGTGTTTTAGTGTAACACCCTCAAATAGGAGTATGCAGGGAATGTTGAATATCCGTGGCGGTGACATTATTGGTGTCAATAGCACAAGATAGAGAACGACTTTAAAATGTGTGTTTTGAAAAAGATAATTAGATTAACAAAATAACTTGTTTGTTACATATGCTCATGGATTCAAATGGTTCAAACAAATAGATTAAAGATTCCGGTTTTTTAACAATTGTCCCCATTAGTGTAATTAAGACCCCAAAATCTTAGTGTTGACTCTTCAATTTATGACCCCATGTATCATCGCACCTGTGCTTATTGACATTGAAAAACATGCTTAAAACAGTCCAACATAAAGTTGGTGAATTCATAGGTTTGTATTAAATCGATGGTAGGACCGCAAGGACTTCCAAGTGTGATGATTAAGCAACAAAATGCAAACATCATAAAATGTAATTACGTTTCGTAAGCATCTTGACACCGAAGCTCGACATATATGGAATGAAAATTAATTTGCAAACAGGTGTCCGGTGAATGATGTTGCTAAACCCGCGAACCATCCCCAGATTCGACTTTGGTATGGTTGTTCCTGTGATACGCTAGTCACCCGAAGGGGATGGTCAATCCCTAATTAGAATCTATCCTAACATTGTGCCCCACACAATGTAATTTCCCAATTCAATCTATGCAATTAACAGATCATGATCATAGGACATAAAGGGTTATGTAACTTAGGCAACACGTATCATGGTATATAAATGTTACACTTGCGTGGTCCTGTTTGTAAAAACAAGCAATGTTCTATCAAATGGAGATGTAAATATTTAAATAATTGTAAAACATGGGGCAGAATCATAACTTAGCAGGTTAGTTCTATGAATGATAACAAATATCCAAGTAAGCCATAGGATCACACCGTCAAGTACCTAAGTAAGTACGGTCAAGTCTTAGTTTACCATTTTAGCTAACGGACTAATTGTATAACTAAATTCCATTTTAAGTTTTTATATAATGTTTTCACTTGTGTGGCGACGACAAGAATATGGTATTTATAATTCTTGATGGTTCTACGGAAATGTGAAGTTGTCATTAATAATATATCTCAATTACTTACACTTGTGACTTAAAACCCTTTTAATGTACGAAATATCTTAATGTTCGACCATTATGTTAAGCGTTTTATTTACTCACTTTTGTTTCACCAATATACCCTTAGGTTTCTAGTTGTTACACTTTAGTCCCTAGGTTTATAAATATACACTTTTATATTTTAAACCTTTCAGTTTTGGAAAAGACATAATTAGTCCCTTAAGTTTACAAAAAGGTAGTTTTGGTCCTTATAATTTCACTTAGCTCCCTAAGTTTCAGAATGTTGCAAGAACGGTCCCTAGAGTTATTAAAATACGAAAAATGACAATTTTAATCCCTCAGGTTTCGAAAATTACATTGTTAGCCCTTTGACTTGCGAAAGTTTCATATTAGCTCCAAATAAACTTCAACAAGTGTCATTTCTCTTTGTTAAGCTTATTTAAGTTATAAAAGCTGTTTCGGTTTTTAAATAAGCTCATCGAGCTTATTTCTGGCTTAACGGGCCTTATTGGGCCCGTTAAGGTCCGTTTAGCTTTTTAGAGGCCCGTTATAGTTTTAATAAGTCTAAATGTCTCCAATAAGCTCAGTAGGTTCTGTTAAGCTATAAATAAGCTCGAGTAGCTTATTGTAGCTTATTTTGAGCTTATTGGGCCCGAAAGCCCAATAGCTCACCCGACAAACACCCTTAAGGGTTTACGGGCTTTGCTAGTTCCTTTTCCATTCATATTAAGCTCGAACAAACTGTTTGTATTTCGGCTTATTCAAAATAAGCTAATAAGCTAATAAGTATTTCTGTTGGGCCGGTCTTGGGCCCGTTAAGGGTTTTAGAGTGTTGCATTGGGTCCATTCGGGTCCATTGAGCACATTAAGGTTCAATAAGCCCCTTGAGTACTCATAAGATCACCAATAAGCTGTCCCAGCTTATTGCGAGCTTATTTGCTCATTATGGGCCCGTTAATGGGCTAGAGGGCCCATTAAGGGTTTGAATGAGTCTCTAGATGAGACGGGAGCCCTATGTGAAGCAAAATGAGCACTTCCAATTCGATTAAGCTGAGTGGTTAATTATAAGCCGCGGATTATTAATAAGCTCTTCGTTGGGCCTTGTTGGGCTTGATGAGGCCAGTTAGGGAGTTTTAGTGGTTCGTGGCTTGCTCTTTAAGGTCCCTAGTTATCTTAGGCTCTATTAATCTTATAAGTTGCTTTCTAATGCTCATAAATAAGCTTGTCATAGCTTATCGGGCTTATGGGCTTGGGGGGATCACATGATGGGCCGCGTAGTCCAAAAGGGATCTGAATGGTTTATTAGTGTGTTACGTGGTTTTTGTTAAATCGTCTAGCACCAAAACAAGAGTGCCTAGCATTTTCTAATCACGACCCGTGACATGCAAACGTTTCATTAACCGGTCCGAATTATGCCCCAAACCCCCAATGTGATTACAACAATAGTTTTCGTTGTTAGTTTCATTTTTAATTTGTGGAATACAAAGCTCATTGCTTGTCGTGATACGTATTTGTTTATCAAGGTTATTATGTGAGTTAGCTCTTACTTTTCCATATCAACGCATGTTATAAACGAAGCAAATGTGCTCAAAACACGTTCATTTTACGTTTTTTCCATGTGCGTTTTAAAGCATAGTTATTTCGTACTGCACATAGTACTTGACCCCTAAGTTAGTTTACAAATAACGAATACGTATAATCAAAAGAAAGAGTTGTATGCAAACTTTACTAAGGTCATATAGCTATCTAATGGCGTGCGAGATGAACTCCCCGACACCCTAACGTGTCACTAACTTCAAAGTTATTGGATACCCAAGCTTCCTAGACCTCTTTTAACGCCTCGACAAAGGATTGATGAGTAAGATGGTTCGGTTCGATGTAAGCGAGGTCAAGATAGGGACGTGAAGAGTGTATGTGTTTATTGTTTGAGTGAGTGGAGAGTTGTAAGAGAGTTCAAGTGTATGTGTGAGAGTGTATTTATAGGTGATATGAGCTAGTTACTTCCCTTGTTTCCAAAACAAGACCAAACCGTGCCCTAGAGAGTGGTTTTGAAGGGTTCTAGTTGATTACTCATGGTTTTAGCTAAACCACCTAGTACAATTTCCTTAATTGCTTAGGTGATGTACAAGATTGAGTTTGATTTGGCAAAATTCAAAGATTGTGTTTTTATATGCTTATGCCGCGCCTAAATCACAACAAGGGAGTCAAAACAAATCATTATCCAATGTGTAATTGCCCTTTAGGAGACCATTAGTACCTATATTAATTACCAAGGAAAAAGTACATGTTACTTATGGATCCTTTGTTGAATTATACTAGCTAGAGTCCACTGCGGAACGATTTTGTGTATAGACTACTGAACTGTTAGCGGATTTCCGGGAGTATTCCCTGATATTAAACAGATTTTTGTTCAATTTCGTGTCTAGGCATTTTAATACGGGTATCGGTTTGAGTCTAGGTAACTCTAGGTATTTCCGGGGTACGTCCCAATGTATTTTATCGCGAAACGTAATCCTTTTTACGTGACTAACAAAAATAAAATACCTAAAGTACATAATTATCTCCTTAGTAATTATATATTACTTGGTGGATGAAAAATTTAATTTATTTGATGACCGTTTACATCTATTGATTATTTTTAGTCTACGCGATTTAGCTTAAAGGTAAATATTAAAAGATAAAGGCCGTATCAGACCAAAAATAAATATGTGTTCATTAATAGTGTGTACAATGACATAAAATGAGAATATGTTACTGTCTCCACCCGTTTAAAAGAAGGAGCTTTGTCTCAAAGCTTAGACCTTTGTTGTGGATGAACGAAGCCGGTTTGTGAAGAGTTTTGCGGTTTATTTTTTGTTGTAACGAATCTTCACGTTCCCAGGTGACACTCAGGCCCAGCCTAGTGTTCCAGCGAACTTAACCAACGGGTTTATTTTATCGGCTCCGTTCAATCGTTATGATCGTCCCGTTCCATGATTTCAACGGGCTCTTCACAAACTGGAAGCTTATCGTCAACATGAATTAATTCTAACGGCTATGACTAATGGTTCATCTTGCATAAATTTATTCAGATTAGGACACATGGAAAAAGTATGGTGAACTTTCTGCTCAATATCTCTTGAGGAACAGTTCAAGACTCTAGGCAACCTTCACCAACTTTTGCTAACACTTTAAAGGTCGACGTATCTCGTTCAGCTTGCCCGATTACAAACCGTACGGACTCCCTTTCTAAGGTGAGACTATTGAGCATATCTCTGTCTCCAACTTCGTACCATAAAAAAATAACAAAATCTAAGATATAAACCCACCATCGGCCTTTCGCTTCGATCAGCGTAGTCCTTTTTGTCGTATTCTGTTGCCGTTGAATTCCTTTGCGTGATAAGAACGATCTTTTCCGTTGTTTCACAGATATTATTTCCGGGGACAGTCAGTTGGGGCTTCCCCAACCTGGCCCATCATACTGTGTATCTGGCATTTGTCGACCATACAGTGCCTCATAAGGGGCGGGCCTTATGATAGCCGTGATAACTGTGGTGTATGAAAACTCGGCCATGGCAAATGCTTAACCAGGCCTTTGCCCAAAATCGTATCACGTAAGCACGTTGAATGTCCTCGAGAGTTGACCATGGTCCTCTCGCTCTGGCCGTAGTTTCTGGATGATCGCAATTGTGCTATGCTAATATCCGTACCAAAAAAAAGCTTTTGAAATGGATCATACAGAAATTTTAAAGTGAATATTCCTTCAACGGTCAATATAATTAAGGCAGGTATCCAGTGTCTTGCCACAATCCAGTTCAAGTACAACCTCGCCAATTTATTCCAACGGATCATTTCTTCCCGTATTGGTTTAAAAACTGTTTGAGAGATTTTGTAAGTCGATCCACAATCACCCAAATGGTGTCGAAACCTTGTGACGACCTAGGAAGTTTGGTGATAAAATCCATTGTTATATTATCCCACTTCCACTCGGGTATTTCGGGTTGTATTAGCAATCCTGATGGCCTTTGATGCTCGGCTTCTTGACATTGCACTCTGTCAGGCAATTGCTTAAATTACGTGGCAAAAATGTCAGCCTTCATGTTCGGCCACAAAACACATTTACTTCACATTTGGTACATCTTTTCGGACCGGGATGGATAGAATATTTGATTGTGGGATTCTGTGCATAATCACGGATTTAAGTCTCCATAGCAAGGTATCCAAACTCATGCTGTGGTAAGCATTGTGTTCATCGGACGTGGTTCCAATCTTTTCCTTGGGTATATCCCTTAGGATCATTACTTTCCTATGTCTTCTTTTACATTATTCTGTGGTTTCTGGGGCTTCTTTCGATTCGGACGTTTAATAATTCGTCTTGGGGAAGGTCCAAACCCAATTGTCATAACTAATGGCTCGAACCAGCCAATGATCAATTCCGGTTCCTTACGGCTAGCGCATCGGCATACGTTTGCTTTTCCCTTGGGTGATCAACGAATATCACAGTAGTATTCGTGTACTTCAGTAATTCTAGCCATCGACGTTGCCTCATTTAAGCTCCTTCTGATGAGTATGTGGTGTAGGCCTTTTATGGTCGATGATTTCGGTTATTTGGAATCTGGTTCGTTAGATTGTGTCTCCTTTCTATTAGGGAAATAACTACCGATCCAAGTTCTAAAATAGTGAGTGAGTGGTGTAGTTTTCTCGTTGAAATTTTAACATATTGTCGAGAAGATGCATAGGCAATCACTTCTTTCGTGCCATTTATTAACACAGCGCCTAGGCCTTTGTTGTGAGTATCACTGTTTATACCCACAAAGTCTTCGCTCCCTTCAGGTATAGTAAAGCTTAGTATTGGCGGCACTGAACAGCTTTGCTTTATCAACTGGATGGCGTTCTCTTCCTTTCTCCCTAGTCGAACTTGATTCCTTTTGGTAAGTTTCTGTCACATGATGCTTAGCAATTCTTCGAAAATCCTTCAATGAACGCTTCGTTCAGTAAAAGCAAGACCTAGAAATTGGGGATCTCCAATTGGTGTTTGGGAGTATGCCCAACTCCTTGAAGACTACTATTTGGCCGGTTGTACACATGTATTCCTTTACTATCAATGACCATGATACCGAGATCAATTGTACCTTCGGAATCCAAAATTAACATTTTGAAAAACTTTTGCGAACAACGCGCTCCTTCTTAAGCTATTTCCAAAATGATTTCAAGCGATGTTTTTCATGCTCCCTTTCGTCTTTGGAATAAATAAGTATGTATCGATGAAGACAATTATAGAATTATCCAAGTAAGTTGCACACTCCGGTTCATGAGGTCCATGAATACGAGGTGCGTTTGTCCATCGAATGGCATATCCTGAAACTCGTATATGGCCATACCGCTGTTTCGAAATGCTGTCTTTGGACTGTCTTGTTTCTCGTACTCTAAGCTGGGTGATATCCGGATCTCAGATCTTTCTTCGAATTATTTGGTATCCCTTGTGAAGTTGATCAAACAAATGTCGATCTCGGGATTGGGGTAACGATCTTTACTGTCAGTTTATTTAAACTCAGTGGTAGTCGATGCACATCCTGAACGAACCGTCCTTCTTTTTGACAAATAAGTGGGGCTCCCAAGGCGAGGAACTGGCTTATGAAACCTTTGTCAGAAAGCTCTTGCTAAATTGTGCTAATAATATCCTTCATTTCGGATGGGGGCCAATCGATATGGTGTCGAGGTAGTACGGGGTGCGGTTCTGGAATTAAGTCGAATTGGGGAATTTCGCTGGGTCGAGCTAGAGGATGATACCTGTGCAAGTCCTCGGGAACCACTTTTGGAAATTCATGGACGATTGGTAAAGTCTCTTTTGTTTCCCTTTCCGACTTGTTGTCACTCCTCTTTTTTGGGTTGGATATCTGTGCTAAAATGACTGGCATCCCTTGGACATGTACTCTTGAGCTTTTGAAATGAGTTAACTGTCAACCAGGGTTTCTATCCGTTGCTACTTCCGTTTCCGCAAAAAGTCAAAAGTTTCATTCCAGTTAGGGGAACCTTGAACAAGTTTTCATTGCATACGATACAGGTGATATCTTCTTAACCAGTCCTACCGAATAATGAACCATCGAAAATACCCAATTTACTGGCAATTAGATCTATGTTGACGGATGGTCTTAAGAAATTTAGGTGCAATCTTTATAATCGGTGTCTATGTTGACTAATTTCCATTGGCTTTATTGACATCATAACAATTTTCTAATGAAGTTGGGGGGGCGATGTTTTTCAGGAACTAAATGCAGTGGTGTGGATATAAACTATCTTCGGCACCAGCAGGGGGGTGTCGAATATATAGACAGATGCATAGTGGTTATTAAGAGGAACGTTACCGTTTTGACGACATTCGCCATACAGGGTTTCTGGTTGCATTTCCACCTCTTTTTGATTCCCCAACTGCATAAACCCATCTTGTGCATTCCATTTTCCTCCATTTTTATCTTCAGTTTTGGACAATTCTTGTAAAGTGTTCCATGGGGCTCCACACTCAAAACAGCCATCCTTTGGGAGTTGCCCATTGCCCTTCTGGAGTGTTAGTCAACATTTGTTTTACCAGTATTCCTGACATTTCTCGAGCAAAGTGTCCGATCTGTTGCACTTGATGGCACCTTGGGTGCCGGGACATTGTGGGTGGAGAGGGACTTGTTGGCATTGGGCAAGGATCCCCCTTCGGTTCCTTTAGTCTGTCCCCAATGTTGTAGACTTTGGCGACATTCTTGCCTTTTTTTGAAGGGTTGCTGTTGGTCGTACCATGGTTGTTCTGGGATGAATCATCAGCCATATCTTAGGTGGCAGATTGCATTTGTGTATGTGAGGAGTTTCTGTCCATCAAGTCATTGGGCCAACTCACACTTGTCTATCCTATGTCTTGGGTTGTCTTGCAGCTTGACGTTCCCCACATAAATTTTGTCAGGAAGTCCACTGATGGTACTTGTCAAACTTCCGGTTTCATGGCGACAAACTTGGGTAACATATCTGGGTTAACTCTTGGAAACGTTAGTGTACGCTTGGAGGATCGTGGTTCCATTAACTGTAGGTTCCAAAGCTCGATCTCAAGTTTCTTGATTTCCCCTCGTGGGACAATACTTGTCAGTCATCTTTTTTCTTGAGATACTTCCCAAGTCTGGACATGATGCTCTTATAGACCTAAGGTTCTTTTCTGACCATTCACCAAGTCAAGGCTCGCACCCAACAGAGTGCAAGGTGGCAAACTTAACTTGATTTCAACGGCACAACCAATGATATTGTAAAAACTGACTCCATCTTTCTCAATCCATCGAGGTATTAAACGACCACCGCCTTCAGCCCCTTTTGAGTTCAAGGTTGGCACTTCATGAAATAGCGTAATAACAAGGACGCGCAGTTTGAACGTTCCTTCGGTTATCCCTGGCCGAACTGTGGCTTCCAATCTCAATGGTGGAGTTTCGCAAGAGAGCTTGGTCTCGATCATTGTTTGACGGAATTGGGGGGGAGGTCATGTTGTTGGGTTGGTGTTCATTGAATGGGTATTTGGTCCTCTTGGTTTATGGTGCCATGATTTGTCTAGATCACAAAGACAAAACATGAGGTTATATGACAGCAAATATAATTAATTATATAGATGAGTTAATACCTCACAAGAGAAAGTATGTAAGTACAAACGTCAACACATCCATTTCATTATAACTATGAAAATTTTACATTGAAATAGGTAATCGATTTCATTTATTAATACAATAAAAAGATCTAAGGCTATGCTTAGGGGGAAAAACCCTAATACTTACATGCGTACATGACTAGCAAGATACAATAACATTAAATCACTAATGTGAATGTCGGCGTCACTAGAAGCATCTCGGTGGCCTGGAAATCTAGCCTTGGTTCCTGGCTGTCTAGCTCTCTTGCGGCTCTCGCAGTGCAATTGAATCAGTTGATGGCGCTCATCTCTCGGCTTCATGTCTCTGATGGACGCGGAGAGTCTCTATTCATCTGGTCTGCGCGCCTAGCGATAAGTCTCTCGGATGTGCTGATAACTCAGCATGCTGCATTCTGAATGTGAGTCTCGTGTACCTGGTGCTGTGTCTGACTGAGAGGTACTTGCAGCTGTAGCGTGTCTGGTGTGATATAGATAGGTTTCATGTGAATACAAATGATCACGTGGGTCTGGAGCTCTTGTATGAGTCATGGCTTCAATTTATCGAAAGAGCCCAAGCCTCTGGGAGCATAGGCCTCCTCTTCACCATCCATCGGTCTCTGGTGTGTCATTTCCTATCCCAATAAGTAAAATAGACCCGCAGCGAGTCCATATCGACTCGCATGATATAAGAGGACCCTACTATCCATAAGCGGCCTCTAGTAAGGCATACATGCCTGTGTATCCCTTCTCATGGAGCTCAGCAAGCTTTCGACCCTAGTGTTTGACATCTCCCTCGGTCATAGGTGCTAATTTCTCTAGGGTAAAATAACTATTAAAGTAAAATATTAAAAAAAAAATACATGCAAACTGCCTTCTGCCGGATCTACCCAAGTATCCCTAATCCATTACCCAACATCTCTATCCCCTGTAGCCTCTCTTCAGCATTACTGTGCTGACCAACCATAATCTAATCCCTTGGGACCTAAGGTAGTCTAGCAGTGGAACTCTCTCCGATCTCATATCTGGAAGCCTATAGTGGACAATAACAACCTCTTGCGGGAGGCTGCTCAGACTCTGGGAATATTCATCATACAGTCAATAGGTGATTGCCATGGATAGAGATGGTGGTAGTGGTGGTAGTGGAGGTGGTGGTAATGCGGCAGTAACTGCATCAATGAGAGCCTGGGTGGATGCTATCCTGAGTGTCTGGATTTGGGTTAGACACCCAGATGATGGTGGTAAAGGTGGTGAATGAGCAGGTGGAGCCATGCACCTAGCAAGGCGCTCCCCTGCAGAGGGTGGTGATAGTGAGATAGGTGGTGATGGTGATGGAGTAGTCATGGCCAGAAGTCTCTCAACCTCTGCCTCTGGTGGAAGGGATATGGAAGTCTGGGGTCGGATGGTAATCCTAGCCCCAATGGTAATGTCAGTGGAGGGTGGTGGTATAATAGGCTCTGTTCCCTCAGGTGGGGAAACAGGCTCATCAGCAGGTATGACGGTAGTAGAGTCAGCCGGAGCTAAGTGCTCCTCCTCCTCCTCGTCCTCCTCATCCTCCTCATCCTCATCCTCATCCCTGGCGTCATCCCTAGATGAATCGCCGTCATCATCATCTCCATCATCTCCCCCGTCTATAGGATAGTCAACCGGACCATCCTCTGTCTCATCATCCTCGTACTCCTCCGGATCCTCCTCGGGATCCGACTCAGTAACATATCCGGGTGACTCAGTAGTAGGTGAATCAATAGGTGGTAATGGCTGTTCCTCAGCCGGAAACTCATGGTCATCCTCTAATGGTATATACTCGGGGTATACAGGCTCTGGCACGAAATCAGGATCATGTGCCTGTATGAACATAGGCTCACGCTCATCCTCATCCTGAGGAACTGGTAGTATCTGTAGATTCTCTGGACCTAGTACGTAATCTGGTGACGGTGGGGCTACTGGCTGTAGCGGGAGTCCGTCGTTATCCAAATACGATGTGACCCTTGGAATACCTCCCTTCAGATACCCACCTCATCAAACGGCTCCCCAGAAGACTCAGCCTGGCTCAGAGTCGGTGTAGACGGAAGTGTAGGTAACAACAGATGTCGCAGAAGACATGATTACTGCAAAAAGCAAAATAACTTATATAAGTATTACTTATAGGAAGGATCGATATAATATGTCTGTAAGCTTTAATAATAAGATCTTATAGTAATATATGTAATATCATTTATATACACGTATATAAATCATGTAAGCACTAGTACCCTAACAACATGCCTAAAGCAATCCATGTCATGATAAGCAATAATATGCGCTAGATGTAAACAAGTAATGCATGTATGTCCCTCGCAAATCCCATTTGTGAAAACAGTTTTGAAAATGGTTATAGTCCAGACAAAACCTTTGACCTGGTTCTCTATAACCTTGGCTCTGGTACCAATCTGTAACACCCTCAAATCTGAGCACGCAGCGGAATGTTGAATATCCGAGGGCGTTACATTTATGGATCAATAGCACAAGATTCTGAGAACGACTACTAAACGTGTCGTTTGAAAAATAAAGATACATTGGATTAACAAAATACTTGTTTGTTACATGAGCCCATGGCTTCAAATTGTTCAACAATATAAATAAAGATTCCGGTTTATAACAATTTTCCCAAAATGTAATAAGACCCCAAATCTTAAGTGTTGACTCTTCAATTATTGACTTCCAATGTATCATCGCACCTCGTGCCTTATTGACCTGAAAAACATGCTTAAAACGTCAACATAATGTTGGTGAATTCATAGGTTTATGTAAATCAATAGTAGGACCGCAAGATTTCCAAGTGTATGATTTAGCAACACATGCAAACATCATAAAAAGTGATTACGTTTTCCTAAGCTCATGACACTGAAGCTCGACATGTATGAATGCAACATATTGCCAATGAATGCCCGTGAATGATGTTCTAACCCGAAACATCCCAATCCGACATGGTATACGTTCGTTCCCAGTGATAGCTAATCACCCGAACGGGGATCGTCAATCCCAAATAGATCTATCAATAACCTTTCAACACAGCTCACATACAATGCATACCCACTACAACTATGCAACTAACAGTTCATGATAAAGGGCTCAATGGGTTATCGCTACTTAGGCAAACACGTGATCGTTGTATAAAATGTACACTTGCGTCCAATTTGTAAAACAAAGCATGTTCTAACCCAAAGATGTAAATCATTTAAATAACATTAAAAACATGGGGCCTATGTAACTTACCCTTAGCAGTTCTAGTTTTCTCTGAATGAATAATAAATTATCCAAGTAACAGTGAATCACACCGTCAATTACCTAAGAAAAATAGGTCAAGTCTTAGTCTACACAATTTTAGCTACACTCATAGATAAACTAATTCCATTTAAGTTTATCTATACGGTTATCACTTGGTGGTGGTGCACATGGTTATAGTATTTAACAATATGATCTAAGGTTCTCGAAAACGCGAAATCATTGTTATACATTACTTATTTATTAAGTTGTTAATTAAACCCGTTCAATGTCCGAACATCTTAATATTCGACCAATTTGTTAAGTGTTTCATTAATTCACTTTTGTTCACAAATATACCCTTAGGTTTCTTATAAATACAAAACAGCCCCTGGGTTTATAAATATACTTTATTTACATTTAAACCCCCAGTTTCAATTAATTACACTTTTAGTCCCTAGACCTTTACCAAGGTTCATTTTAGGTCCTTATAAGTTGAAACAGCCTCTAAGTTTCCAAACTGACAATAAACAGTCCCCAGGCTTGTTGTACCTTTTAGCCAATTTAATAGTTTTTGAGAACCCTATAGTTTGTAAATTTACACTTTTAGTCCTCCGACTTTGTAAAAATTGCATTTTCATTCCAATTAAATGCCAACAAGTGGCATTATGTTTAATTATATCCAAATAAAAAAAATGCGATTGTGTAGGTTTGAACACCGCCCCAAGGTAGATACGGCCAAATAATCTGCCATAGCTTACACACTCTCCTCTACCCATCAGCTCTAAGAGCTTAATATGTGCTTATAATGGGCCTTATCGGGCCCATTAAGGTCCATTAAGTGTTCTAAAGGTCCGTTTAAGTTCTAAAAAGCACTAAGACATTCGTTAAGCTTATTTTAAGCTTATCAGACCCTATTGAGCTTATTGGAACCTTTTGGACTTATTAAAAACGTTTTGGACCTTTAAAACGCTAAACGGACCTTAATGGGCCCAATGAGGCCTGTTAAGCCAAAAATAAGCTCGATGAGCTTATTAATAAGCCAAACAGAATATTGTAGCTTAAATAAGCTTAACGAATATCTTAGTGCTTTTCAGAACTTAAACGGACCTTTAGAACACTTAATGGACCTTAATGGGCCCGATAAGGCCCATTAAGCCATAATAAGCTCGTTAGAGCTTATTTGTAAACTATGGCAGCTTATATGGTTTATTTGGATATAATTAAACATAATCCACTTGTTGTCATTTAATTGGAATGAAAATGCAATTTTTACAAAGTCGGAGGACTAAAAGTGTAAATTTACAAACTATAGGGTCAAAACTATAAATTGCTAAAGCTAACAAGCCCAGGGATTGTTTATGTCAGTTTTGGAAACTTAGGGGCTGTTTCAAACTTATAAGGACCTAAAATGCAACCTTGTAAAGTCTAGGGACTAAAATTGTAATAAGAAACTTGGGGGTTTAAAATGTAAATAAAGTATATTTATAAACCCAGGGGCTGTTTTGTATTTACAAGAAACCTAAGGGTATATTTGTGAACAAAAGTGAATTAATGAAACACTTAACAAATTGGTCGAATATGAAGATATTCGGACATTGAACGGGTTTAATTAACAACTTAATAAATAAGTATATTTATTAACAATGATTTCGCGTTTCTCGAGAACCATAGATATTGTAAATACAATAACCATGTGCACCACCACACAAGTGATAACAGTATATATAAACTTAAAATTGGAATTTAGTTTATACTGTGAGTCGTTAGCTTAAATGTGTAGAACTAAACTTTGACCGTAATTTACAGTGTACTATACGGTGTGATTCACTGCTTTACTGGATATTTATTATCATCAAGAACCACCTGCTAAGTAGTTCATAGCCCCAAGTTTTTAATGTTATTTAAATATTTTACAAATCTTTTGGGTTGAAACATGCATTGTTTGCTACAAATTGAACGCAAATTTAACATTTTATACAACATCACAGTTTTGGCCTAAGTAGCGATAACCCATTGAGCCCTTTATCATGAACTGTTAGTTGCATAGTTGTAGTTGGGAACTGCATTGTGTGAGCGCGAATGTTATTGATAGATCTATTTGGGATTGATGATCCCCGTTCGGGTGATTAGCTATCACTGGGAACAAACGTATACCATGTCGGATTAGGATGTTTCGGGTTAGAACATCATTCACGGGCATTCATTGGCAATATGTTGCATTCATACATGTCGAGCTTCAGTGTCATGAGCTTTGGAAAACGTAATCACTTTTTATGATGTTTGCATGTGTTGCTAAATCATACACTTGGGAAATCTTGCTGCCAAACTATTGATTGTACATAAACCTATAAATTTCACTAAACATTTATGTTGACGTTTTAAGCATGTTTTTCAGGTCAATAAGGCACGAGGTGCGATGATACATTGGAAGTCAATAATTGAAGAGTCAACACTTAAGATTTGGGGTCTTATCACATTTTGGGAAAATTGTTATAAATCGGAATCTTTATTTATATTGTTGAACGATTTGAAGCCATGGGCTCATGTAACAAACAAGTATTTTGTTAATCCAATGTATCTTTATTTTTCAAACGACACGTTTAGTAGTCGTTCTCAGAATCTTGTGCTATTGATCCATAAATGTAACGCCCTCGGATAATTCAACAATCCGCTGCATGCTCGATTTGAGGTGTTACACATCCATGAAATGTGCATAGTATTTGATGTTTGATAAAAACCTCCTTGTTTGTAACCTATTACTTTAACCATAACAAACAATAAAACTCTTACATTCGATATTAGTTAACTTATTTGATTATCATTTGTTATTGGAAGGTCATATTTGGACAAAAAAAAGTAAAGAAGGACTCACCATGGTCCTATTAATTTTGGAAGGTCCTATTAACTTATTTGATTATCATTTGATTATCATTTGTTAGGGTAATTTATGGTTTATGTGAATAATAGTCCTTTTTAGAGGTTATTATTGTGTTATTTGCATTCCTGGTGGTTGACCCGTGAATTTTGAGAAAATGCCAAAAAACGAGTCCCGACACGTCCGTTAATGTCCAAATGAGTTTTGAAGGGTTTAAAGTGTAAATATGTCGTGTAAATACTCTAGGTTAATGGAAAAGTATTTTTAAAAGATGAATAAAAATGCTAATTAACTTTAGGGAATAATTTACGGTTAAGTTTTACGAGCTTTTAAGTGATCCCAACACAAAAACAACACCCCGAACCCCCCTTGGATACCATGGCCGGTTCAAGTCTCTTAGGAGACAAGGATGCCATATTTTTAGCTAAAATGTTCCCACTTGTACACATATATTCCATTTACAACCAAACAACATCCCATTCATTCTCTCATTTTAGTTTTTTTAAAAACACACACTCATAAGTATGTGTGTGTGTTCGTCCGCCACCAACCACCATAGATTTTCCAACTTTGATCATGAACGTGATATTCCGGATTGATACGAGTATTTGGGTATTCATTTAAACAACGTTTGGGTTGTCCGGTTCGTGTCAAAATCTATATTTTTGAAAATTTTCTTGTAAGTTTCCAAATTTAAATTTCGTTTATCCTTTTGGGTTTATATTCATGCATAGATGTTAGTTGTACAAGTTGATCTTCGTAAAAATCGATTTTTGGAAACGAAACGAATATAAAAGGGGTGTTTGGTTGCGTCGAATAAGAAAAGAAACAAAGAGGGTTTTGTAGTTTTGATATTGTGGTCGTGATGGTTGAAAAACATATATTGCTAGATAGCTTATTTTGTGCAGTATATGCTTACGGCTTATTTAAGAAAACACAAGGGATGTGTTTTTGATTATTTGACCTATACTGCGTATGTTCGCGGACTATTTTTGTGGCTTACGGTGCTAACCAAATATATTGTAGCTTATTAAGCTTATTTTAGCTTATGGATATGTTTTTGGAGCTTAAAAGCTCACAGACCAATAAGCACAAATAAGCCGTGGCTTATTTGTTGGCTTATTATGGTCCGGGTTATTTCCTACTTATTAGTATGAGCTTATGTATATAAATGGGCCTTGGTTTTGGGCTCGGATCATATTTTGGACTTATAAATACCTTAATGGACAAGCCCAATAAGCGATATTTAGTCGTTTTAAGAGTTTTGACGGACTTTTAAAAGTGAAATATATTTACGAAGTGATATTGAGCGTGATTTTGGGAAAAATGTTTTAGTAAACGTTAAAGATTAAGATTTTGGAATTTTGTCGAAAAAGTGTCGAAATGGTGAAAAATGTTGAAATTAAAGTTTAAAATCTTGGAAAACGTTATATAAACGTACGGGTCATGTCAAAATTTCATAAAAAGTTTATACTTAGAAAGTTTTACTTAAGAACATGATTTGGTTTTTAAATAATAAAATATTATTTTATTATTTTATTTATTTAATAAAATTCACTAAAAGACAAAAAATATAATTTTTATTGAAACTTCTCTAATATGTCTATTATGAGTAAACGTTTCATTTTCAACCATATTATGATTATTTTATTGGGAATTAAAGGTACCAAATGGACTTATCTAGATATATTTAACGGTTTTGTTATGAGATAACGGTTTTGGTAAAAGATAACGGTTTTGTTATGAGATAACGGTTTTGAGATAAAGAGTAAAGGTTTTGTGATAAGGAAAGAGGTTTTTGTAACAGAACTGAGAATCTTGGTGTGAGTAAAGACGAATACTTGTACAATAAAACAACTTTGTACAAACATTAATAAAGTGTCGTAAATGATTAGGTCGTGGCCGAGTACTGTTGTGCGCTTGCGTTGAGATTATTTGTGCATTGAGTTTGAGATTTGTGCAGTTTGCATTATTTGCTATTGAGGTGAGTTCTCGTAGCCTCATTTTTCTACTGTTTTTCCGTTGGGGGAAAATGATACTCAAATGTGTTTTGAACTGTTTTTAAATTTAACTGTGCGAAACGTGGTTTTGTTTTTGGGACAATTATGTGCTTATGATTGCTATGTGAATATATGTGATGTAACTTTACTTGCTTGTACTGTGTTTGGCATGCAAGGGTTGTGATTTTACTTGTGTGTACTGTGTTTGGCACAACAAGGGTGATTGGCAAGAAATTGACATGTCTAATTGTGGTCCTGTCCTAATGTAGTGCTCCAGCTGATAGGCACTTTAGGTGCGTAAGTGACATATTGTGTTTTCATGACTAGCGGGGATGCTAGGGCATGGTGATCGACTAGCGGGTATGCTAGGTCGTGTTTACATGATTAGCGGGGATGCTAAGTCATAGGTGATTCTCATATATTCACTATCATATTGCACTATTGTCCACTGTTTTGAGATATTGGCACAGCTTTTGGGTTTAAGGTCAAACCTACGAGCTCACCAATATTATTGTTGACGTTTTCGAGTATTATTTGCAGGTGTATCAGTTAAAGGTATGTGAATGATGTTGGAAGAGCAAAGATGCAACCCAAGGGGATTGGGTCAAGATGTGTTTTGTATATGTTATTGTCAAGTCTTAACTTGTAAAATTTATGTAAACCCAAGTTTCATTTCTTTGTAAATTGTAAAGTGTATGATCTTGTATCTTGTGCGATGAACGGTATCGTCGCATCCCGTGTTTCCGCCACTGACGGGGTGTGACAGATTGGTATCAAGAGCCAAGGTTATAGAGAATGTCGGTTTTTATAAAATAAAATAAAAACGCAACTATAACCAAAGTGAAGCCTGTTTTTAGTAAAACCTCGAACATGACGAAAGTCAACTAGCCCGAGCAGTTCACAGTATTTCCTAAATTACGCATAGCCTGATCAACTATGATTAATTCATGAAGGACTATGAAATGATGGGGTTAGTTTTCTAAAGTTATGTTGGGGGAGGGAAGGGATGTGTGAGTGATGAGACCACCTGAAAATGATAGGATGTTAAGTGATGAGAACACTTGCGAGTGTTGAGTTCGAGATCATTTTGATTTTTAGATTGTCATGCTGCCTTAGTAGTAGTAATGTGTGCGATGCCTTGAGAATGTAGGTAAAATTATCGCGGGTAGCGATGTTGATTGATTGGTGTTGGCCGTGCTTGCCTTAGAGTAGTGCATGTTGCCTTGAGAGTTTTAGTGGAAATATCACAGGTAGCGTTACGAATTAAGGATATGCTTTTTGTGGATCATGTGCTCTATGTGATGACCATAAGTGCCTGTTCGGTATCGAACCTGGTCTGTGATTATTTGTTGTTCGTATTCTTT